>JAOVVB010252343.1:0-20200 GCA_028570985.1 Heterobranchus longifilis | reverse complement strand
GTCAGACCCTCACAGACTGTCCTGTATACTCTGTATCTGTCTGAACCTTTCTGCAGAAAGCTTTATTAAATATATATATTATAAAGACACCTGGTGTTTGACTGAACTCTGTTGTTTTCCAGAAATTCCCATTACAATTTGGTGTCAGAAGTGGGATTGCTCGACTGAGGATGTCCAGACTCGGGATCGAAGGGGACTGATCATCCTGGAAAGACATTTTTCAGCCCCAACCTCCCCGTAAAAGGAAGGGTGAGATGGGGGACCTAAGACCCGAGACCGGGCCGACTCAGCGCTGCAATCCAAAGAACAGGTGGGATTTCTGAATCTTAACAGACATTCAAGATTTGATTAAAAGGAAAAGTATTAGTAAAAATATAAAGACAAAAAAGAAAACAAGAAGAAGAAAAAAAAGACAAAGCAAGAAGGGGAAAAAATCATAGAACATATTTGAAAGTTATAATAAATGTTTTTGTTGCAAATGGAGCTGCTGAGAAGCAAGATAAATATTAGAATTGATCTGACAATTGTTAATGGTCTGTGCTCCAACAAAACAACAGTGTGAAAAAGTTACTGTAACATTGCTAAAACTTCTAGCTACTCAAAGTCACAAAGCTAGTCTCATTTTTGGGTCATGTGACCACAGCTGTGACCTCTCCCCACAAAAAGTTGAGGCTGTACAAAACATACCAAAACCTAAAACCATGAAACAGGTAAAGTCATTTTTAGGTATGACATCATACTACAGAGCCTTTATTCCAAACTATGCCATCCTCGAGGCGTGAGCCTCGCCTCTGACCTCTATAGCTCAGAGGCGAGGCTCACGCTCTGATGACACAGTGACATGGACACCTGAAGCAGAACAAACTTTTACTGACTTAAAGCTTGCCTTACAGACTACACCGACTCTGGGTTTACCAAACTCTACCAGGCCTTTTACTCAGACAGTTGACGTAAAGGGAGGATGCATGACTTCAGTTTTGCTCCAGGAGCATAGGGGGGAGACAAAGACCGGGACTCCCTGTCCGAAGCACGATGGATTTGTTACGATGCTTGACTTGCAGTTAAATGATGCAATGTCCTAAATTCTGCCAATCTTCTCTCCATTCCAGGTGATGGTGTAATTCCATAACTGTGTTGCCACAATAACTAGTTTGTTCCCCCAGATCAGATTTGTAAGAAACACCTTTGCAAACTCCAGATATTGAACTGTTTGTGGATGGATCAGCATCACGCAGACCTGACACAGGAAAGAATCTCTCTGTGGTAACTGCACGACATACTCAAATCACTTCCTGCTTCACTATCTGCACAAGCAGCAGAGCTGATAGCTCCCAGAGACATGAAACCTAACCAAGGACAAAACAGAGAATATCGACACAGACAGCAGGTCATGACTGCTGGGTGTTGTTCTACTCCAAAAACAATGTAAATGTAACACTTACATTTTTAACATTGACCCAGTTTCACAGGGAAACGTCAGAGTGGATGACAGCAGAGAGCTGGCCTGATGAGTATTTGTTTCCTCACTATGTAAAGAGAACTCGTGGTTTGCACCAGGGGTCAAGAGGAGGGATGATGTTTCAAAGTGAAAATAAACTTTAAAGGTCCCGAGGTGAAGATAGACTACTTATTTTAATGACATTAAATATGACCTTTTATTGTTGTTAAATGTTAAAATCAATATAACATTTAATATTAAATGACAGATAATCCACTTCTGTGTTAAAAATAAAGATACAAAGTAATTTAAATTACAATCTGTTGTTTGTTGATGTTATCATGTATAATTATGATTCCTATATTGTTGCTATTTGACCCATTTCATACCGACCAGACTCAGACTAACAGACCCAGACAACAAACCTGACTGCACATATGACCACCTCAGTAAATCTGACTCATAACCCTGTGACACACCAGAACTTTTGGTTAATGAAAGCTGAATTTCCTGTATTGTCAGTATGACGCCTCACAACATCCTCGTCCAGGTCTTATACAGCCTTTTGTATTATTCCCAGTGTTGGAGGCCTGATGGATGTCTATGTCCACAAAAACAGCTAATGCTAATTTTCTAGTAGTGCTTGAATGATGAATTTGATGTAATTTCTACTATTTTGATTGTCATAAATGACAAAAAGGGAGGAATTGTAATGGCTGTGTCCGCATGTGTGTGTCCACATTTGACACTTTATTGCGACCTGCCTGGTCGGATAGTGATCGGATATATTTCCGCGTGGATATTACCTGCAATAGGTGGATCCAAAATGGCACTTGGTGCACAAGAGAGCCTTCTTCTTTTCTCTTTTTGGTTTGTTTTGTAATGATAGCAGGGTCCGTACTAGACGCACTTTGTTGCGGAGAGATCAGCGGAGATGATGCACATTTAATTTCCTTAAATTCCCCCGTTATTCTGTTATTTATAAGCTTTTATTGTGAAAAACCAGGAAATGTCAGGTTTTCATCAGCCTACTGAAAAGCGAAAATGAAACTGGAAACAGGGATGCAGAGGAGATCATGCAGACCTACGTTTGATAAATTGTCTGGATTGTGACCAGATTTCTGTCCACACAACTTTGCAATCTGATCAGAATGCGAGCCTGACCACCTCGGGATGTGGTCTGGGTCATCGGCTCACAATGTGAGCAAGATCCGATCTGGGACTATCCAGAGCTGACAGTTAATGCGTCGTGGCGTGAGCAGATGATAAAAGTTGCATTGAAAACATTGAAAGTGTAACCGAGGCCTACGTGCGGAGGCTGTTGTTTACACTACACTGCATTAGATCGTGTACCTAATATTGTGCCACACCTACAGTCTTGTATGTTTATTTACATAACAAAATATTTGGTACACATTACGATATGAAAAAAAAAAGAATAAATAAGCAGAGAGAAATGTAAAACGGCTGTCAACAAAACACGCACACAGACCTACCACACAGTACAACATCGAACACCCTCTATCTTTCACTGAGTATGAATTCACACCCACACACAGAGATCAAAAGTACAAACACAAACCGTACAGGCTGCATTTCCTTTTTTTAATTACATTTTACATCTCAACGCCTCCAACGCATTTTCCCTCCAGACTACGGAGTTAATTAACAACCATCTCCTTTTGCTTGATTCCCCATGGGGGGGGGGAAACACATAACTGCCCCCCTATTACGATTCCCTGATACCCGCCACCTCCACAGATGTGTTTATAAGCAAACACAGGGCAGTCTACATACCGGTTCTTCTCACACTTATGCTAATGAAGGTAGCCATCTTTCAGCACTCGTGACGCTAAGGCTTCTTACCTGTATCTGATTGCCATTGTGTGTTTTACTTTAGTCTTGGCATTTGTACAATAGTGGGCGGAATTCTTTTTTTTTAAATGTCATGCCAAGATTTATTTTTATCATATTCACTTACTCTTTTGTTTGTTGTGATTTTTCTGCAAAAAACAGATTGTTAATCGGCATCACTTTCATTCAGTCACAGTCTGTGATGCAGGCACCAGATCTCTAATAAGTCTTGCTACAATACAGTAATCAATCCTTGTGTGTCGAGTAGCAGCACTTTTCTGATATTTAAAATCCAAACTGTCACAACCCTACAGGCTATAGCTCTCATTTGTCTTCCTTGTAGCTTGCCAGAATTCGTTGTGAGAAGATTGAAGCTTCAAGGAGAAATTTGTGGCACACTCCTTTTTCAAACCCCCTCATACCTCATTCCATCTGGCCTATCGCCACCGAGGTGGGTGGCATGTTCAAACAGCTCTAATTCAGAGAGTGACATAAATGCCTGAGCCGCATCACATCCGAAGGGCCAATTCGACCTTCAGAACATGTCAGACGCCTGTAGAAGAGAGTGTAAATCAGGCCTGAGTAAGTGTTTTTATAACCGAACACTACACTATGTTTGTATAAGGACAATGTGATAATATTTCATTGGCTTTAGTCGTGATCACTAGAAGTTACCAACATAGATGCTAATGGTACAGCTTTGTTGGGATAGATAACAATGCTCACTGTTTCAGCTGACCCTATTTACCACACACAAGGCATTGTTGTGCATTGCAATGGTATAGGGCTTTGCAATATTGGCAGACAAGCATGAGTTGTTGCTACAACTCAGACACAAACAATAGTATTCATGGATGTTGTGCCAGTTGGGGTTGTGTAGAGTACAATTTTACACTACACAATAGATTCTTGGTATTCTATGAAAGGTTGAAAACAGTCACATCATAAGTGGAAGAAGGAGAACATTTGTATTTTTTCAGCTTCCAGCACAGCACTCACAATAATGATGCGGGATGCCACAGTGAGGCAATTCTCCCACTGCTTAATAAACTTTCTGGTGTTACCGATTACACTGGCATTTTACAAGGAAAGATATTCATCGATCCGTAGCTGATCACTCTAGACAAATGTTGTCTCCAGATGATGCCACCTTCAAAGTTTGCAGATTGCCTCTTTAACATTATCAGGTTGCCTATTAGCATTGGGTTTAAAACAGAAGTATTGCCAAATAGGTGCTTTTGCTTTTTGCTTCTTGCTTTAACACCAAATCCTCCACCATTGTCTTGTCGGTCAACTCTCCATATTCTCGGGGTGCGCTGGTGGTGCAGAGGCTAAAGTCCTCGCTGCAGCGGACCCGGGTTCGATTCCCACCCGTGGCCCTTTGCTGCGTGTCTTCCCCTCTCTCTCACCCGTTTCCTGTCAATCTTCAGCTGTACTATCAATAAAAGCAAAAAGCCAAAAAAATTATCTAAAAGAAAACAAAAAAGACTCTCCATATTCTTGTCACGTGATAAGTGAAATCTGACCTGCTACTCTGCTGCTGCACGGAGCAGACACTTTCAGTTTATAATCGTTTTTTATTTGATGAACTTGGCCGCTGATTTGCCAAAATGAACTAAACAGGTTTTATGTCTATAAAAAAAAATTAAGCAAACAACAGTGGGGGCGGTGGGCAAGTCATGTAATCAGTGTATGCCCGTACACCATTAACACCATCTCCCAGTAATAACATTTTCACTGTTGATATGTCGTTAAAAATGGATGGTTACACATTCTAACTCTAGTTTTATAAATACAGATGGACAACTCTATACTGTAGGCTTGCCAAACCACATACTGAAAATCGGATTACATGCACTTTCAATTCATCCCTAAAGGCCCTGCTCCTACCACCTCCTTCAGTTCACCACCAACCCTTTTCTTTAAGAAGAAGCAGGGATGGTTTGTTAAAGAGCTCCACCTGTATCCATAGAGCCAGGGGTTACAATGGCTTCACACAGGTTTCTCTATCTAGCAGCTCTCTATGGATTTAAGGGGCAATGCATGATAACTATACCCTCTTCTTTGATGCTGACGAAAGTCAGGTCAGCTTGTCTCTCTGGAGTGGGCAAGTGAGACTGCTTTAGTAGGTGAGAAGACACCTGACACCAAACTAATAAAACTGTTGATAGATGTGGGCAAACTTGCCAAAACCTCACAGGCACACAGTCTTTAATCCCGACAGGTCCCTTTTTAGTGCAATGCGCTGACCTCAAGAAAGTCCTGAATACACACGGACTGTCATCCTTGCTCATAAACAGAATGTGAGAGAAACCAGGAGGGTTTAAAACCTTTATCCCACCCCCCCCTATCTTTGCAGTTCAAGAAAGAAAAAAAAAAAGCAGTTGAATACCAGTGGAGAGACTGGTGCCATTATGGAAGATCAGGCTTTGCTCTCTCAAGGACACTGCCTGCTGCTGAAAGAAAGCCTTGGATGCCATTTCAAACCTCCCACTCACCCACACTTTTTTTTCAAAGCGGATGCTTTATGTGATTATGTTTTTTCTGAAGGTGGCCATTCTCAGCCACAATGGCACTCTACTCTGACTTTGGCCCTGGTTCCGTTGTAGCGTTGTAGCATTTTACTCTTAAGCGTCTTTAACATCTCCTTGGAGAATTATGTTGTCATGATGTGGATAGGTGAGTCAGGCTCAGGAGATCTATGGCCACACTCTCACTGTCATCACAGTGAAGCTCAAGAGAGATCCTCTCTGGAAAATGCCTGAATCTAGTTGCAAATGCCGTCAGGATGCTTAGCACTATAAGGCACATAAAGCACCGGCAGAGACCTAGTCTGTGCATGGAGAAAATCTTTGGACGAAGCCATCGGTACTGAACAGAAGTTGTCAGCTATTTTGCTAATGATAAGTGGATGAGGAAAGAGGTTTAGCTCTGCCCTTTTATATAGACAGCCCCCCACAGCCATCATTCTGATTGCTCTGTGGGTATATGCAAATTTATTGGGCAGTTACCACAGATGAGGGGTCCTGGTTAGAGGGCAAAACCTGTATAAAATACAGTAGATCCAGGAGGTTAATGCTTTAATTTTGCAATTATAAGGGTTAATTATAAGAGGGGCAAACACATGCAATTCCTGCCATTTATAAACCACACCCAGGACAAATACAAATGATTTTGTTGTTTGAAGAAATGAAGATACAAACAGAAGCATTTCTGCCCACCCTTAATCTGCCATTTTCCACAGGCTTGTTTGTGTATTCTGAGGCACTGTCAGACTCTCATGTTAGATTAAATAAGAGCCGATTACACTAGTTGTGCTTTCAAAAGGTTACAGTACGTGGTTTCTGGAAAATAGGTTATGAATACAAGGAATTTATAAAGCTGACAACAACACTGCTTTGATGTGTCTATCAAGGCTTGGTTTGCTTTGTGTGTGGGTATGATTGATTTGCTGGGTAAATATCCAAGTCCCAAATGACTACACGGTCCTAACTCCACTCCTATTGTTATGTTTACCACTCAATCAGTATGCTCTAATATCAAAAACATTTGAATCAAATAGCAACAGGTCAAAGGTGTCCCATCACCTCTTTGATGAAACTCATGAAGCGCCCTCCAAATCTCCAAGGTTTGTGGCGGTGGCACTGCAGCGAGTTTACCGTCATCTGTGGAGCGTGTTGGTATGACACGGATACAATGTGGACTGCGTCATAGGTCAGAGCCGCATCTGTCTGGAATAAGGGGTGAACATTAATTCAGCTGATGCCTGTGGAAAGACATACATACTTTGGGCACCATCAATCTAATCATCACACTGATGTGGAAAGATCCAAAGGAATCCCGACAGGCTTTTTTTTTTCAGTTTCTCATCACATTTAGTGCTGACATTACATTTTCAGATCAATTATATACTTTATAACCTGACTGTTGTTATTAAATTATATATGACATATCAGCACCTTGTGTGTTTCTCAACTGATGATGTCAGTAATTTGGATTTAGTTGCTGTATAATGTCAGGACAGTGTAGGGCTGAATGATTTTGGAAAAAAAGATCTAATTGTGATTATTTTGACTGATATTGCAATTCTGATATTATTTGAGATATTAGAAGGAATGATCATTTTCACGTCATTATTCTCACTTTCATTGTAAAACATATTCAAATGATTATGGTGTGAGTTTTGTGAAGATTTGTACCAAACAAAGATACTTTCTTAAGTCTGTATATGATTTGTACGCCAGGACATCTCTGCAGCACCATAATAGCCTATTTAATTTAAAATGGTATTTGGACATATTTTGCCTTTAACAAGTATTGTGCCTCCTGTGATTTGAAAATTGCAGTAGGCCATATTGTGCTTTCGATAACATTTTGATTAATTGTTCAGCCCTAGGACAGTGTACAGAAACACTATATTTTTGAATTTTAGATAAAAATGCAAATCCTTGCATTATTGATTTACATCAATACATGTGTTATATCAAATCAATGGGAATTGCACATTAGCGGACATAAAAAACATTTATGTTAATTAGCTCCTATTTAATTCGCTATGTAAATAAGGTCCATATTTATAACATGTTACACCACAAATCAGCAATTCATTTCTGGCAGTATATCATGAATGGCCCTCTATTTATCATCACCTGCACTAACCATAACATTTACTTCAGACTATACATCTATTTACTGACAACAGTAGCTACACAATCTCTAACAGTCTGAATTCTCCACCAGAAAAGCCTGGATTCAACAAGAGCTGGAAGCCTTCCACAAAGATCTTTCTGTCTTGATGGCATAATTAAATTTCTGCAGATTTGTTGGTAGCACATTCATGCTATGAACATCTTGCTCTATCTCATCCCAAACGGGCGGTACTGAGTTTGCTATCTGGACTGTGTGGGCCATTGGAGTAAGCCAAAGTCCCTATCATTTTCCTAGAAACATACTGAGACAATAGTGCATTATCCAATATAAGCTATCCATTTGAAAAAGAATGGCTGTAAAGGGATGCACCTGGTCTGAAACAATGTGAAGGGAGATTGGCGCATCCTAAGGATAATTGGTGCAAAAGGGCTTGATGAATGTTCTCCACAGCATTGTATCACCCCATTTGTACTGCTGAAAGCGTAAAAGATAACCCAGTGGATTTGTGCTATTCTTGCCAATATCTGACCCTGCCATCAACATGCCAGAACAGAACCAGGAATTCTTATGACAGATGTGGCATTTTTCTCCTTTTCAGTCATACAGTTTCAGGCATTTTAGCTCACTGTAGCGTCAGCTTTTTGCCTGGATAATAGGAGAGAAAACTGTACTTCATGGGTGTAATGCTAGACAGGTTGTCCTTTTTGAGGCTCCTTATATACCTAAATTGTTCACTGAGTTGTTATGTACGTATACCTATGTCTCAGCTTGACTGACTTGACTTGACTCTAATCAACATGACATTTTTCCCACAAGAGCCATGAGTAAATAGGAGACATCGTTGTGCACACAATCCCAGGACTATAGCTGTTTATAAGAGAATAGAAACCACTCAGTATGGTACTAATGGTCACAGCACTTCTAAAATCACTTAAAATATGCATCTTTCCCATTCAACATTTAGTCGATCTGTCGCTGAACCTCTCACATGTGTTGACGTTCTTCATACAGGCCACAGCCTGAAAGCATTAACTGTTTGTATACATGCGACGGTGTACCTAATTTACTGTATAGAGATAGTAATTGCCAAGGTAAAGAGCATTTTATGGGTTGCTGTTGAGGTTAAAACAATTTCTTACCATGGGCAAAAGCCAGGATAGATAGATGGGACAGACAGACAGATTGATAGATGTGCCCTCTTATATATTGACATTTTTGTGTCTGACTTTAAATGGAACAACACAGAAGTAATAAAACATACCGTCATGATGCCCTCCAGCAGGCCTGAGTCAGGTTTAGGTGGTATCTGCCTTTCCATCGACCACTTCTCCACAATGGATGCGACCTGGGGATTATCCACGTTGAGGATGCGAAAGCCGGTCATGTTGACGCCACAGAAGCGATATGGCTCCAGGTCAATGGCCATCAGGTCCTTTTGAGAGACAACAGTAATGAAGGATGGATTCTCAGTTAGTCTGCCAGCATTGAGCATCGTTGTTTTAAAGTATTTATCCTGCATGCTCTCTCCTCATATGAAAAGAGAATGACGCAGCTGCTGATTAAAGAGATGCTATATTAAGACCAAACGGAGTGCAAGGAAGGAGAAACACAGTCGTTTTCAATGTCAAATCAGGAGATCGTCTGGAAGCAGTGTCTGTGTAATAGCCTAAATGAAATCTAAAAAGGCTCTGGTGGCAGAGTCGCTTTTCTGCTGGCAAATTAGAATTGACAAATTGTTATTGTTTTTGTGCCTACATAATAATGAATTACACTGCACAAACTACAAGCTTGCGATATGTTTTGTCTTTCTTAATCACGTTCATGTGAAAGACTCTTTATAGGTGCAAATTACTTATTTGGGAAGTTTAATTATTCTTGGTAGCATGGACAAATTAAAGAACAAGAAAAAAAAAAAAAACACCAATTCTGTTGGATCATATTAATAATTCAACACTTGCATTCCCTTGGCAACTGCTAAGCAAAAAGCAATTCAATTTGAGCCGCTGTAATTTCTGGGGCAGCCATTGTAGCTGAAGTGTGAAGTCACATGTTGACACATGTCGTGCCGGAATAGGCCAGGGGGCTTGGAAAAGACATTTGGATGAACATAGATATTTCATTAGCACCCTGTGGGGTTAGTGCTGGGGGAACGGGAGCGTGTAAGACACTTACTAAAGAACGATCGCCGCCAGTCACTGAAATATTTCTCCTCTTTTATTTCTTTCCCACTAGAACGCAGTGCAGTACTCCCTTTTGTGAACCGAGATCAAAGTAAATCACTGTTGTTCTATATGACATTCAAAAATGCTCAAAAAAGTAGATCAGGTTACAAGTTTCTTAGCTTTGAAGCTAATAATACAAACTAACTGGGACAGAATTGTTTGTAAAAAAAAAAAAGAAATGTAATTTGTCTTTTATGACATCCTCGTTTCTATTAGGGCATTTTGGGATGTCAGAAAAGTGACTTGTTCCAATTATAAGTTCACTTTTTGCTGCCTTGTACACACATCTATAACACAAAATCGACATAATCCTGCAGCAGCATTATACTGAAATCTTTACCCAGAGAACATGCTGTACATGTCTGAGTGCATACAGAAGTGGTACAGCGGTGGCAAACATAACAAAGTTCTCAGCTTCAGGTTCTCGGAGATAGCTATGACAGACTCATTTTAAAGGACAAGGAAGTTATTACCCCATACCAGTGCTGTTGCCTTTTCACGCTCTAATAAGTCGGCATTTCCCTCACCTCAGAAGATAAAACACAGACATCAGTGGATTCCATCGAGAGGAAATTGTATTGTCATGTATACCACGCAAGTATTCATCATTTTGGATCAAATCAAGCCGCCAGGAATAATCTCCTAAATGGTGTCTACCAATATGACAGCTTATTGCAGCATGAGATAGATAGCAGCCTCTGATTATAGAATCTATAACATAGCCTGCCTTCATGTGAAACACATTGTTGCAGAAAATCCTATCAAGTAAAAGTTTTAAAAGTAAATCCTCATGTAAATATTTTTCCGTTCCATCTGAACTGTGAAACAGAGTTTTGGGTCTCCCTATTGAAGCCATAGACAGGCTACACAAACATAACGTATGGCAGAACAATGCCATTGCCACGCTGTCAAGTGTGAAAGATGACACACGTCATGCCTGGACCTTTCGTGTCATATCACATTATCACAACGACTGGACGAGTCCGGAGAGACAGGCAGGGTGTGTGTGCACGAGAGAAGCAGAAACCGAGACGATAACAGAGAGTGAAAGGAACAGCACAGATCATGCTGGTATTCATTCCCATTCAGTCTGTTTGTCTCCAGATAGTCAGCATCTCAGTGACGAGCAGCAACGGCCTCCTGCTGGGTCTGCTTGTATTAGTCAGATGAGAACATTTCGTGAGAACTTAAAATGCTCAACATGGGAATGCAGCAGTAACATACCCAGGTTGCGTTAAACATACTGGGGAGAAAAGCCTAAATGTTCAAGCATAAATCAGTTTTAATTTTAAAGGATAAGGCTGGTGATAGGGATGCACCAACTGTGGAATTCTGGGCCAATACTGATGTTTAAAATAACAACTTGACCAATAGCCGATGCCGATACCAATGCTTTTATGTTGTTGTTTATTTTGTTTTTGTTGTTATTTATTTCCCCCTTTTTGCCAGGGAAACAAATAAATCTTCATTATTAAAAAAAATAACTGAACTGTTTTAAAGTATTTTAATATAACTCTCTTTCACATGAAAAATAATATATATATTTTTTTTTCAAAAGCATTTTTAACCTTTTAACGCAACATTTAACCAGCGCACAATTGATGCAACACAACAGATAAATATGGGCCACTGCCATCAGTGAATGTCATCTTATTTGCTGATATGCCGATTGTGGGCAAGAAGGCGAATTTTGGCTGATATATCGGCTGATATATCGGCGCATCAAATCTCATGAAAAGACCAAAATTCTGACTTCTTTACCCCGTCTGTAGCACTCAGTATACACTCAGTTGACAGTTTAGGTACACTTTGGCTGTAGCTAAAACTAATGCAGTTTTATTACAATATTCCTGCAATAAATTCATCCCTCATGAATGAATGAATAATGTTTAGTTTTGGTTGATTCAACCTGATCAAAAACAGAATATTATATCCTTCACAAAGGTAGAATTAGCTGTAGGACTGTTGTATTAAGACTGCATTAGTTTAGCGTACCTAATAAATGTGTGTGCATTTTCAGTAGGAACAGATGGGTCACATATAGTTTTATTTTTATTTTTTAAAAGGCTAAATCATTTCCAAAAATGCTAGGCACTGCAGTTTTTAGCAAATGTTGCTCAAACAGGATTAATTGCACATTTGTTGGGGACTATTTCCAGCCGCCAATTTGATGCACTAGTGATTTATAAGAAAAATATGGAATATCACATGACTTAAGAGTCAAATAATGAGCACATAAATTACAGGTATACACATATGAAATGTAGGAGATTGACTGAATAGATGAAAAGTAACAGTTGTTTCTCACTTCATCGTTGAAATCATTATTGGAATTTCAGGCCTATGTTACTGTATTTATTGATGTTGTTACAATGTCAACAAACCTTTAATAGAGTCTGCAATCAATAACTTAGATTTCGCTGTTGATCTGTTTAATTTAGGAATGATATCTGTTTACATTCACGTTTTTTAATTTTTGCTGGTGGAGTGCTACCCTTTTGTTCACATTTTGGTAAATTTTACTTGAAAAAATATATGGCATTTAGCTTAATTGCATATCATGTAAGAACCCACAGAGGACCAATTTTGGTCTTTTTCAAACTTGGAAGCCACGTTCAATTTTGAATCTCAAGCTGTTGTTTTTTTTTACGCTGCCACCTCAAAGTCTTCTGTTGACTTCACTATAAAGCGAAGTGTTTACTACAGCACACTGAAGACTCCATTATGCCTCCAGCTTGTCAAACAAAATTGATATTATGGACTGGATCCAAACCCCATTGGCAATTAGCCACTATTCATCAAAAACTCAAGCGGTGGGGAGATGAGAACAAACGAGACTCTATTTGCATTAACAAGCATGGTACATTACCAGAGTGGTGAAGATATAGTGGTAATACTCTGTCATCATCCCCATGGTCTGGGCCTGGAAGGATACGGAGACAGAGGATGGGAAGGAAAGTTGTGAATGAATAGAGACGGGATAGAGAAAATGGTCATTTGTCATGTCAGGGCATTTGAGAATCAACAGCACAGTGAGAACAAACAACAACAAAGAGATGCACTAAAGACTTCATCATTAAAGAAAAAAAATAACCAGGTTTTAATGAGCATATTGATTAACACACTGTTCATTTTGTGGGCAAGTTGCTGCTATTGCTTGTCGGAATTTCTGCACCATATGTGGTCTACAGAATTACAGAATAGCAACAGTACTTGATGCTTTTCTATGCATTTAAATGGTTTGCAATGGCTCGGGGCACGTGATGTTATTCCAGCAGAGAAGAGAGCCTTCAATCAAAAGAGCTTGGTAATCTTTGCCTCATATCTGAACACTCCATCACTGCCACTTGTTTCACTCAATCTACATTCAAAGGCACCACATTCCCATGGTGACTGTTCTTCCTATTTAATTGTACCATCTGTCGTTAAAAAAAAAAGCCAAGGTTATGTAAATAAGATGCCATGCTTATGGAGGCAAATTCACTTCTCCATCTACATCAAGCCAAATATATGACATTGAAACTTTGTGTCACGTTTTGTATTGCGAGCAGGAGTTTTCATTAATTAGAGTAATTTTTCCACTGCTGCAGGACAAATTTACAATACAATATAACTCTGTTGACATTTCTATTCATCAACCTCTTATTTTAGTAAACCTCCATATGTCCCTGTTCCCGCCAATACAGCAGCAGGGTCACAGCACAAAAAAAAAAAAAAAACATGACAATAAAAGGCACACAGAGTTCTTTTAAAAGACACCAGGGACATGGTTCTCATTTTCTCCCATCCAATCTGAGAGGAAATATAACCTGACAGAGGCATGTTGAATGCAGGTGAGCCTGTCAGGGTGGAGACAGGACCCGGCATATTGTTGAGAATCATGACAAACGAAATATTCCAAGGGCATAATGCAGTACTTGATATTTAAACCCTTTTAAAATAGTCGCGTCAGATCCTCCTTCATACGCGTGCACCTGCTGTACCAGTCAAGTCACATTTACACATGAATTCAATTCTGTCCTTTGAATCCTACTTATTGTCTTGGATAGGACCAACCTTTTTTCTGAAGCTGTAAATGGAGCAGTCTGCAAATCTTAAGATACTGTAGTAGCTGCTACATTTTGTCACTGCTGCCTGCAAATCAAAACCTAGGTGATATTCATTCCAAATACGCCTTTAGTAAGACAGTCGTTTGAGGTGGCTGTCACACAAAATTACACACTTTGTGTGCTGCAATATTAACCAGATTATTAGAATACTGTATACTTGCATGTGTTTTTTATGTGTTTTTATGTTTCTACACCTAAAATTCTCTGTTTCCAGCCTCTCAAATGTCAATATTTGAAGATTTATTTGTGTTTTATTTCAATAAAACAGAATATTTGGGGGGTTTTGGACTGTTGTTTGAAGAAAACAAACTATTTGAATATTTTAACTGTGGCTTTTAGAACTTGTGATAAACATTTTTCACAATTTTCTGACATTATACGATTGATTCATTGAGAAAAAAAAGCAGATTAATCACTAATGAAAATATACCTTAATTTCAGCCCTATAATACATATATATTGAATGATTATGATAGAGAACCTTTCAATTACAAGCTTATATCCTGCACAGTATTGAGCAACATAAGCATTTTATTGTAACTGATGATTTACAAAAGGCAGTCAAAGATGCACGATGCTGGTGTGCAAGGGTTTTAGTAGTTTTGTAACCCAACACTGTGGATGTGGTGCTCTTGGCGTCACTCATAAACAGTTTTCCCTCATTTTAAAAGCTGTAGTTTGTGCTGCATAGCACCCTGACAATTTGGTTATGGACGGGAACTGTCTGGAGCATTTTTGCCTCAAAACCTTCTCTCACTTCTTCAGTCAAGAGGACACTGATTCCTTGGTGCGAGATGTGCAGACTGGCCACGAGCGAATATATGTCAACTTAGATCTCAATAACTTTGGAGGAGTGAGTTATTTAAATAACTTGGGAGGAGATGATGCATTTGGTAAACACGTTAACAGAAGCTGACAGCACGCTGAATGGAGGGGGGAATCCACCAGCCTATTCCTGACATCTATAGAGCATATACCACCTACACAATCTCTACTATGTACATCATACTGACAGTCCTTTGTTGGCTGACAATCATTTATATCAAAACATGTTTTGATAATGAAGCAGTTTGGATCTTATGCCCGTTTGTGGGATGTATATTAACGTCTGGCCAACAATTAATTCCTAAAACTGGTTGGTAATCATTTGAACAAGATTGGAATGCATTTATACAACAAATGCAAAAATAAACAGCTGTGCATCATAACTGATCACAGCTCGACATCAAACTACTGTATGACATGTTTCTGTGCTTCAGATCAGTAGAAGATTGTTCACTGAACTCAAATATCAATTGTAGCGTTGAGTACCTGGTATATGGGTACCCAACGGTACCTTTTATCAGTACTTTATTCTCTCTGTAATAACAAAAATGTAATTTAATTTGTAAAAACAAATTATCAATTTTAACACTGACATTTTGTAATTTATTTCGAACATTTTACACACAAAATAAAACCCCTCCTGACCTCCCCCTCCCTTCTCAAACCCATCCTGCAGCCTGTCAGTCTGCGACCAGGGCATAGAGAACGCTGTGTGTGTGTGTGTGTGTGTGTGTGTGTGTGTGTGTGTGGGTGTGTGTGTGTGTGTGTGTGTGTGTGTGTGGGTGTGTGTGTGTGGATGTGTGTGTGTGTGTGTGGATGTGTGTGTGTGTGTGTGTGTGTGTGACAGTGTGTGTGTGTGTGTGTGTGTGACAGTGTGCCGGCGGCGTCCTGCTGTCTGCTGAACGCAGGGCGGCTCTTTTTAATGGATAGAGTTCAGAAAGTGACGCTCTGAAACAAAGTCTGATTCTGTCGTCTCCTTTAATCTTTCTCTGCCGGTCACAGAAATCACATTCATACTTGTATACATTAACTGCATATAGAAGGTTTATTATATATTATAATGCCCAGATACTGTGATACCAACAATAACAAATCCACCCCTCAGTGTATACAGACAGGGAGCCACATGCAGATTTCATGTCATGATTATCCTGCCCCAAATTACTGCAATTCACCATATTATCCAGATATGTTTAAAACTCTTCTGAAAGTCCATTATCTTTAACCTCTTATCCTTTACAGGGTTTACAGATGTGTTTAAAGAAACATACATTGTAGATTGAATGTTAATCTGAAAAGTTACTATACTGCCTATAACTGTCAAGTAAATATAGTGAAGTAAAAAGTACTTTTTCAGTTTTGAAATGTAAGCAAACGGTAAATAATATAGTCAAGTAAAGTACAAGTACCTCGACAGTACAAATATACGATTCCATCATAAAATAATCAGGAGACAGTTTAGTTACACATACTGATAATTTACCAAATACCAAATATCACCAGTTTAGTTAAAATTTAAATGACATAATATACTGATTGATAGCAGTTACATAATTAATATTATGAAGCTAATAAATGGACCTCTCTCTGCTTATTAAAATAATGACATTAGATTCTTAGATTGAAACTTTGTAGACCGACACCTCACAGAGGACTTTATAGAGACAGAAGATTCTTGTTTACTCTTTCATAATTTAATATTTATCATTTTAAACTCTGATGGATCTCAATAACAGCGAGAACGGACATTCAGGAGAAATCTGTCCCAAAAATCACTGCTTCAATGTTTCATTTCAACACATTCTCATGACACACACACACACATGCACACACACACACACACACGCACATGCACACACACACATGCACACACACACACACACACACACACACACGCACATGCACACACGCACACACACACACACGCACACGGTGGGTGTGGGTGTGTGTGTGTACTCGCTTGTGGAGGAGGAAAAGTTAAAAAAATAAATAAAAATAAAAAAGGATATTTTACGTGTCGGAGCAAAGCTGGTGTTGAAGTAAGATCACGTGTGTTCCTCTGGTCACACTGTGTTAAAAAGGAACACATGCATAAAATAATTAAAAACTGTAACCCCCACACACACACACACACACACACACACACACACACACACTCTCTCTCTCATGAACAGGTATGTTCCAACATATTCAACAAACTATGTTGAGGCAACAAAAAACTAGTTTTGGTGAATAAAAAAACACAAGGATTGCATTAAAATGTCTCCTCCCGTGTTATAAATAAATCTGTCACACACAAACACAACAACAAATACTGCACGCAGTTACGTGGTGACGTCGGACGTCACATGACTAATGAACAAAGTTTAAAAATAACTATTTTGACTGGGCTGTCGGGCTGTCGTGGCTGACATGTCTCGTCAGTGTCTCGTGGAGGTTGGGGACAGGACCTGTGGAGTGGCAGACTACATGTGTTTTGTGGACTTGGAGATGGCTTACGACCGTGTCCCTCGGGGGGTCCTGTGGGGGGTACTGCGGGAGTATGGGGTACCGGGGCCGCTGCAGCGAGCTATCCGGTCCTTGTACAACCAAAGTGAGATCAGTGTCCGTTTTCTCTGCATGAAGTCAAACACGTTCCCAGTGCGTGTTGTCCTCCAGGGCTGCCCCTGGTCTCTGATCCTGTTTGTGATTTTCATGGACAGGATCTCAAGGTGCAGCTGGGAGGAGGAGTGTGTCCAGTTTGGGGACCTCAGAATCTCTGCTGTTTGCGGATGATGTGGTTCTGCAGGCTCAATCAGACCGAGACCTCCAGCACGCTGCGGCGGTTTGCAACCGAGTGTGAAGCGGTCGGGATCAGAGTCAGCACCTCCAAGTCTGAGGCCGAGGTTCTCTGACAGAAATGCAGACGATGTACCGGACCGTTGTGGTGAAGAAGGAGCTGAGCTGGAAGACAAAGCTCTCAATTTACCAGTCCATCTACATTCAGACCCTCACCTGTGGTCCTGATCTTTGGGTAGTGACCGAAATGAGGTTCCTCTGCAGGGTGTCTGGGCTCTTAGAGAGAGGGGGAGGAGCTCAGACATCCGGAGGGAGGGAGGAGTAGAACTGCTGCTCCTTCACGTCGAAAGGGGCCAGTTGAGGTGGTTCGGGCATCTGATCAGGATCCTCCTGGGTGCCTCCTGTTAGAGGTGGTCCAGTCCATCTGGCAGGAGGCCCCGGGGTAGACCCAGATCAGCTGCAGAGATTATATATCTGGTCTGGTCTGGGAACTCCTCGGGGTCCAACAGGAGGAGCTGCAAAGTGTTGCTGGAGAGAGGGACATCTGGAAGTCCTGCTGCCCCCGAGACCCGGTCCCGGATCAGAAAATATATAGTAACTAACATTCCTACTGATACCCATTCTACTACTAATACTGATTATAATGCTGTTACTATTTTTATTACATAAAATTTCATGTCACGATTATATTATCCCGATAATCAACGACAAATGTTGAAAACACACTGGAATCACTTTACCTTACATTTTGATTTGTTGGGACTTTGTTCTGTAAACATAACTTTTTTCTGCTTTGTGTTTCAGAGCCGCTGGTGAACAACTGGCCGTGTAACCCCGAGCAGACGCTGATCGCTCACATCCCGGACCGCCGGCAGATCGTGTCGTTTGGGAGCGGTTACGGAGGAAACTCTCTGCTGGGGAAGAAATGTTTCGCTCTGCGGATCGCCTCGCGTATCGCCAAAGAGGAGGGCTGGCTGGCAGAGCATATGCTGGTGAGAATTACAACATACATCATATCAGACATGTCATCATAATAATGATAATAATAATAATAGTATTTGTCCTGTCAGATCCTGGGCGTCACCAACCCTGCAGGGCAGAAGAAGTACATGGCGGCGGCGTTCCCCAGCGCCTGCGGGAAGACGAACCTCGCCATGCTTTCCCCCACGCTTCCCGGCTGGAAGGTCGAGTGCGTCGGAGACGACATCGCCTGGATGAAGTTTGACGAGCACGGTGAGGGAAGCGAGACTGCAACTGCTCGATTTACCATCAGGGACCTTAAAATAATGTTAATTAGAGATGTAACTTTTCTGTTAGGAAACACGATGTTAATTTTAGCAGCTATTTTAGATTCAGTCTCTCATTAGTCACATTTTATCATTTTTATATTTAGGATAAAAAAAGTTAAATACAAATTTTTAAAAACTTAATAAGAGAAATTAGAGAAAAAAAGTTATAATATTAAGTAGCATTTGGTCTCATTCGTATAATTTTGGTAACGTGAACTTTAACAGTAGCAGGCTTCCCTCTGCAGCTGTCGGACGCATTTCTTATTTTGACAGACGAGATTAAATATTGGAGAAAATATTGTGCATTTCGAATATCCGACCAATAACATCTCATCAATGAAAACAAACTTTTCGCCAAAGTTTTTATCAAAAATCTATTTTTAGGTTTCATCGTCGTGGAAAAAAAGGTTGACGAACATTTTTCGTAGTTTTCGTTAACGAAATGGACATGATGTTTTTTTGGGGGGCGGAGCTTAGGTGAAACACGTTAGCTAAGTTTTGTTTTTTCAACAATGGCTGAAGAAAATCTTCTTTACAGTTTCATTACATTTCCCCCTTCTTTGTTTCCTGTCCCTGTTGCTAGGCAACCTACGCGCCATCAACCCTGAGAACGGCTTCTTCGGAGTGGCGCCCGGCACCTCAGCCAAAACCAACCCCAACGCCATGGAGACCATTGTCAAAAACACGCTCTTCACCAACGTGGCAGAGACCAGCGACGGTGGCGTGTACTGGGAGGGAATGGACCAATCGCTGCCCGCGGGAGTCACCATCACTTCCTGGAAGAACAAACCCTGGAGTGCCGGCGACGGTACGGAACTGTTTATTTACTGAAGAGTTTGTTTGTTTGTTTGTTTGTTTGTTTACTGAAGAGTTTGTTTGTTTGTTTGTTTGTTTGTTTACTGAAGAGTTTGTTTGTTTGTTTACTGAATAGTTTGTTTGTTTACTGAAGAGTTTGTTTGTTTGTTTACTGAAGAGTTTGTTTGTTTGTTTGTTTGTTTGTTTACTGAAGAGTTTGTTTGTTTACTGAAGAGTTTG
>JAOVVB010252335.1:0-20203 GCA_028570985.1 Heterobranchus longifilis | reverse complement strand
GAAAAACTTGAAAAAAAAACACATTTTCCAGCTATACATATGTTCATGCATGCACACAAATGCACATCATATTTTCTGAGAAATGTGAGTTAGTATGTGCTTGTTATTATCAATTTAGATGATGTAATTGTGTGTCACAATATCTCAATATATGATTTAATCACGATACGATAAATTATCATATTGAATTATCACCCCCACCCTAATTTATCCCTTTATTGTTTTCATTCTGAGTAGGGAGATATCACTAACATAACATTCAATATTCACCCTCCTCAGAACAGAAGACTCAAAGTCACCTTTCATCAGAGAATAAGGTGATCATTCCGCAATTACCAGGAGTAAAGCAACGCCATGGTCTTTGGACAAGATAGAGATGATAGGCTTAATCCCCATTGGTGCAGAGAGGATTTCTCTCTGAAGAGCTCAATCAAACCAATCAGATAAACATAGAAACTACTGTAGCATTTTCTGCTTGTGATAAACTTTTCTTTATCTATGACAGCAGGAGCGCATCGTCAAAACTGCTTTTCCCTGTGCAGATAACATAAAGTGTGAAAAGTTAAACATTTAAGAAATAACTTTCGCTATTCAGAAATTGGTTCCATATCATCTTTAATCTATTTAAACTCTGAAACTAGTAGTATTTAACTACACCAACCTGAGGTCAGGAGAATCAAAGAGCACACATCATATTATCCAGAGTGAGCCAGATAATAAAATCCTCAGATCATAAAAGCCATAAAATCCCCATTCTATTGCCTTGGGCCAAATGGCTGCCACTAATGTATTAGACTACATGGCATGCATTAGCACTGGTGCCAGAAAATTAAATCTCTGACAGAGAAACTAATAAGGCATTCACACACACACACACACTCTTTAAAGCATTTCTATAGCCAAATCTGCAGGTATTTGTCAGAGAGTCTGAAGAGAGAATACAGTTATCTCTAGGTCAAACTCTGCGTCTCCATCCACACGAGACAGTACAGTACGTGGAGGCAGAGTGGAGTGTTTAGTCATGCTCTCAGCTCCTGATCTGGCCGTATATCCCTGATGCTCTCAGTCACAGCAAACGTTTCAAAGGGGCTAGACACTGACTTCAAAAGACCAGTGCTGCCTTTGAACACCATGCCAGTTGCACAAACCATCAGCGGTGACATCGGCATCCTCGAGGCAAGCACAGAGCAAATTTGTGCCTCTCTCGGCTGCAGATGTGATACTTGGCAAAGACTTTTCACTGGATACTAGACAATAAAAACACCATGGAGAGGCAATGCGGTAACAGAGAGCTTAAGTACCGCCCCACTTAGTGTTAGCTTCTGTTCCGGTAGCTTTGAGTAATAATATGTAAACACATTTTAACCAAGATTAAGCAATGCTGTTTTTTCTTATCTTTTTTCATTACTATTTCTATTGAACTTTTTGTGACATAACAGAGGAGGGGATATACAAATGTAACAACACTACTACTAATAAAATAAATTAAAGGAAGGAAGAAGCTTCTTGTTACCAATAGATTGAATAACAGTCACACAGTCACATGTCCTTTTCCTTTGCTTGTATTTTCCTTGTGTGCACTGTAAAGCACTTTGGATCAACTGTGTTGTGTTTAAAGTGCTATATAAATAAAGATGATATGATATGATATGATAACCAATTTATCTCTAAACATATACAGTATTTACTGTATGC
The DNA here is from genome assembly GCA_028570985.1 of Heterobranchus longifilis. Lineage (NCBI taxonomy): Eukaryota > Metazoa > Chordata > Actinopteri > Siluriformes > Clariidae > Heterobranchus > Heterobranchus longifilis. The sequence goes on along the minus strand of JAOVVB010252335.1, from coordinate 18,508 downwards.
ACCCCCGTGAAACAGTTAGTTAATTAATCGACATCTACTTTGATAATAGATTCATCTTTTAAAATTGCACATTTACTGGATTTCTTTTATGATCTCAAACTAAATATCCTTGAGTTTTTGACTATTGGTCAGACAAAACAAGAAATTTAAATATGTCAACTTCGGCAAATATGCAAATCGATATACAGATTAATTGATAATGAAAATAATCCTTAGTGGCAGCCTTATGGGTCCCACAGTTTTGCCAAGAACTTACACCAGATACAATATTTACTATAGTTCATTTTACCAGACTACATCCCTCACCCTGAAAATAAGTCTTTAGGCTTCCTCAGTGCCCATGCAGTCCAAGTACTGCTCCCCGATTTTGTAAAAATAAGAATATTTTGTCCTTCAGGGCTGAAGAAAAAGCCTCAATTGGAATAGTACTTTTTACAGTTTGCAGCCATTGATTCAAGGAAGATTTTTATCTGTATTCCAGAGACTCGATATACATTTTCGGTCGCAGTGAAATAGAATATGCAGTAATAGAAATGTGGAGTAAATGTGCTCCTCCAGCATTTTGTGCCCAGCACACATTCCTTCGCCCCCAGCTGATAGGAGCATTTAAAGATTTGGTCCGACTGTCGTGTAAGAAGTGACCTCAGACCAGAAACATGAGTGGACTGTTCGCATACATCTTTCCAGTCTGCTACAGACATACACTTTCAGAGCAGTTCAAACTAAACCAAAGTGTGCACTTTATTAGAGCCATGGTATCCTTCACATAATGTAACAATTAATTTAATTACACATGACTTTTCTAAAAAAACTTTCAAGTATTTTACAAATGTCATGACGAGATTGTGACTGCAGCAATCCTGTTTGTCTCCTGTCAAAACCGCATGATAGATGTTGTTGAATATCAACAAAATAGTCACTTTTATTTTGGTTATCATGAGGCGGTACTCAGATTTTATTATTTTTTAAAATTCAAATTCAACTTTATTAATCCCGAAGGCAATTTGGTTTTGGGCAGGTAAAAACAGACTGTAAAAAGACATGCACAGACAGACATTTACAACAAAAGAATCTGTTTACTGTTCCTTACAAGATACCCCGATATAACATGCATTATTATTTCAGCCTTTTAGAAAGATTGATGAAAGAAAGCTTGTATTGAAATCACACTGTCTAGATGAGGCTAATGGAACATAGACTAGCTTGATAAAGAGGTGGGACTTTGACTCGGTGTTCTCTTTGTATTCTCCGAGGCAATTCGTCACAATTTTAACCACCATGTACAGACAGTGATAAACAAGCACAAGCTTTACTGTCTGCTTACCATGCCTGTTTGATAAAGGTGGTCACAATACTCAAAAATGTAATTCACATTTTCCAAAGGTGAATCGCACAATATAGCCATGATAACGGCAACCATCCATCTTATTCAGCTGAATGACAATGGATGCCTCATGTTATAGCTCCATCTGCCAAAACCCAGACAGCCTCCGAAACTGATATCCATTCACACAGAAAAACACAATCATACAAAGCACCGTACTGTATTAATTCTTAATAGTCACTTGACATTCGTCACAAATCGCTGTTAAGTGTCCGGCCCTGGCTGGACATGGAATTCATTATCAGGTGTCTTAAATGATAAATGTTACAAAGGTAAACAGATCCTTCACAGAACAGGGAAGGGGATGTAAACACCTGTTTTGGGAGCGTCATCGGCACAGTGGAGTGCTTAATACCAAAGCCCAAACCAGAGTGATGTTGAAAGGTGAAATCTCTACACATCAATTTTGTCCCGAGCAGCACAGCGCAGCAGAGCTTATTACGGACTCCCAATCTGTCTCAAGTGTTCAGACTGTGTCAGTAATGCCGGGCTGCTGGGACCTCGAAAAGGTTCATTAAAAAGCTTGGCCATCCAGAGCACACCCGTGGCAGCCAAATAAAGTGTCAGACCACATTTTTTTATCTGCAGATTAAACCTATGTAAGCCTGAATTAAACCAAATTAGATGTGAAAATGAGAAATAAACCAAAGCCAGATGATGAGTGGAGGGGCGTGTGTGTGCTGTGAGCAGGAGGAAACTGCTCCGATACCATATGGAGAACTGGTTGTGTCGGGTTGTCACTGCCTGTGTCTGCAATGCCTTATGTATTTTAAAGAAATTAGAGCCTTCTGGTCTCTTGTTTACACATACCCAGATATTTTATTTCACTTATTTGTGTGGAGGATAGACGGAAGCAGAGGGTGACCTCCCTTATTCTTTCATCTTTTGTGATCTGAAGGATCATTCCTGCACTCAAGTCTCTCTAGATTAAAGGATCTGCTCTCCTTGACCACAGCGAGGCTGTTTATTCTTCCACAATGGAAGTCTAGGTGCTTTTAAGAGTGAATTTCACGCTGGCATTGGGGCCCTTTGTGCACTGGGGAGTGCATCAGGGCTACAGTGTGCTGGCCTGAGAGATAAACTCACTGCTAATCAATCACACAGTGTCCTCTTTTTTCCCTCTGTCCCTGTCTTGCACACACACACACTGTATGGAAACAAAGACCTCTGCAATTTGATGTAACAGTGTCCTGAGACCTCGGAAACCACTTGTGTGCACATTTCAATCAGTGAACAATTACAGTCCAATCGTGTGTGTGTGTGTGTGTGTGACTACAACCTGACAAACTCACGTGTATCTCAAGTGGATACCCAGTAATGGAAGAAGTACTCACACTTTACTTCAGTAAAAGTAGCAATACCACAGTGTAGAAATACTCTGTTACAAGTCAAAATCCTGGATCCAAAAGTCTACTTAAGTAAAAGTACAAAAATATTAGCATATCATTATTAATATGCAGTGTATGACTGGATTATAGGTATTGATGCATTAAAGGTGCAATGTGTAGTTACTGGCCACATGCTGCAAGAAGGTAGGGGACAGCACCTCGTGCAAGAATTTCATGATTTAGATGACACTGGTCAAGATTGTGTACAGTTAGATATGCAATAGACCTCGCAATGTCCTAAAAAATATAACTGAGATTCTGCATTTAAGAGACTGTTACAATGCAAGGGTCCCCGGAGAGTCTAGCTCCTTACCGGCAGAGATTAATAGCTTGGTGTAGCGCACGCAGACCAACAGCCCGGCAGAAAGGAGGCAAGCTGGGATCCAGGCTAGGCTAACAGCGGCCGCATAAACCTGCTGTTTTACCCAGTGTCTTTCTCGTCAACAAATTGAATGACATGAGACTGTGGATTACCAACCACTGCATGGATAGATGCATTATGGTGATAACAGAGACCTGAGGCCTCATATATTAATGTTGCGTACACACAAAAGAACGAGTACACCACTTTCTAAGCAAAGTTTGGATTTATAAAAAAAAAACAGACTTGACGGGAGAATGGGCGGTCCTTCCACGGACACTTTGACCCATGCGCAAATAAACTGGAGAAATGAGAAACTGCGACTCCGACAACGGATAAAACTCAAGAAACACTTAGACACACTGATATTCACACCATGGTGTAGAAATAATTTGAAATATTTCCTCTCACATATTTTATATGACAAGTTCCTTCCAGTAGCCAAGAAAAGAAAAGAAAAAAACATGATTTAGGATAATAAATACAAACGAAGATATCAGTTTTTGCAAAAGAAGAAAGTCTGTCTGTGTCCCCCCTCCACCTCCGTCACTCCTCCACAGGGGACTCCCCCATAATAATACTGGTCGCTTATCAAGGTTGAGCTCCGGTGTCCCCTTTCCCCCACCCGTGATACAAACACTGTCTGTGTAAGGCCACTTTGGTCTCCACTTTTATGTCACACTTTATTTTTATTTCTCAGAGGGTCCGACCTTCTGAGGCAGCAGAATTCACAGCGTCCGCCACTCTAAAGTAATGTCCACACTGTGTCCACCAAACACCATCTTTTTTCTGGTATCAACCTCCCCTATAAGAACTTTAATTTCACACCGTGTGAAATTTCTTTTTTTAGCCTTTCAGTGGGGATTGTCGTCATGCAGTCAGTATGAATGAATATTTATTAGGGGAGTTTCATTGACTATTTATAGGTAACTATGGGCATGGCGTAGGACGTGTTATAAAGCAGAATATTTTTGTACATAAGCACTTCCTGTGTTTCGTCCATACCCCTCTTTTTGACGTGAATCCTACGCACAGTTTTATAAATGAGGCCCCTGGCTGCACAAAAACATCCCCGACTTAGCATGGAGCTAGTAGGCTGCATCGTCTACCATACAGATCACATCTCCGCCTCTGCTGAGTGAGTAATCTCCGCCGGGATGGAGTTAGATTCTCCGGGGACCTGTTGATTGCAACAGTCTCTAAAACGCAGAATCTCAGTTCGGGTGTGGGTCTTTCTGGCTTTAGTTTTAGCTGCTGACTGTTGTATTGCTAACGGTGTAGCTGGCAGACTGGACGCTACAGTGACTCACTACTGTCTCTCGAGGTACGAGTGTTGTTGTTTTTACCATGTAAAGCACTTTGTAAACCCTGTTTTGGAAAGGTGCTATATAAATAATGTTTATTATTATTATTATTATTATTATTATTAATAATAAAATGCTAATTTCAGATATCTCTGTAACACAATACATAGAGGTCTTTGACATAACTGTTACTTCTTCACTGATCTTAGTTGTTTTTCCAGAATGTTTTAAATTAAAAATCTGCCCATATCTTACACATTGTCACTTTAATGTGTATGCCACAATAATATTGCGGCTGGTAAAGGTGGTGCTAATTTTAATTAAATACCACAGGGTAGTTTGTGATTTCAATAAAGTCTTATCTTAACCTATAATAATACATAATTAATTTGTTGATTATATCTTGTATTATTCATCTCAGAAATGTAGTCTAGTAGAAGTATAAAGTAGCAGAAAATGTAAAAAAAAAAAAAAGTACAAGTCCCTCAAAATTGTACTTAAGTACAGTACTTGAATAAATGTACTTAGTTACTTTGCAGCACTGCTGGATAACATGCACACACATAAAGATCTGGACATACACAGACAATGCTATAAAGTGAGAGTGTGTGTGTCTGTGGAGGGGGGCTGTGGCCTGTACTCTGCCACCCCAGTGTGTTGGATCCTCAGCCAGCCCATTGTACTGAAAATCAGCCACAATAGCGCAGTATCTTCCCCAAAGCAGAGCCCTTATCATGGCCCTGAAATGACTCGTCTCTGTGGACGCCCACAACACAGGCTCCTCCGTGCCGAGTGCACAGAGCTGGAGGTGAGCGAGCCGAGCAATCTAGTCCCATTGTTCCACGCATGATAAACTGGGCTTCAAACCTCTCATTCTCGCTCTATCTTTGGAAAGCTGGCTGCAATCTGTGACATGAGCTACTGTAGCAATGCTGAACTTTTGCAAGCCTCTTGATGGTAAAGCATGCAACATCGCATTTCTTTCAGCCTTTTAATTAAGAGAAACTGAAAAAATGAATAGAACAACAATGTGTACGACAACCTGCACAATATTGTACAGTATATTCCAGGCTTTTATTCCCAATGTATTTACGGACTGTAAGTATAAGACATGCAGCCAGCTCATGAGTTGACGCAAAGCTTAAAACATAATCATGTCAGTTATCAATCAGGTTGACACTGGGTGTGTCAATAGAGTAAATGCTGCACTGATAAATTGCTTTTCTAAATGTATCAGACAAAGCAGGCGGCATTCATCTTATCATTTAAAGTGCAATGAAACGCTAAAGCAGCTAACAGGAAAGACACGCTGTTCCTTCAGGCACGATGAAATTCCATTAAACATTTATTGGAATTCTACTTAAATTCTCCATTTCTGTCTGGTAACAACTAACTGACATAATTACTTTTAAAAAGGATGTTTTTTACATCATGTATCCTTTTTAGAAATCTGTTTTGGGATGCACCAAGAGTAACTAAGCACCAAGCAATGGTGAATGAATTAAAAATTGGAGGGGAAGACCTCCTGCTTCAGTGCATGTTGTTCTGTGGTTAAGATTGGAAGACTTTCCAACATAATACTGCTGTGCTTCTGGGTAAACTGTATCACTTTATTCTCTCTGATCTCGTTAAAAGCTTACTCACTCTTGGTCTAGTTAGAGTTGAAGATCCACTGCTGGTGCTTGCGGAGCTTTGCCAAACAGTGTTCAGGGAAGCCTCCGTAGACATCTATCCCTCTCCATGAATTGTAATATTTTCCACTTGATCTACCCACACCAGAGATAGCTATCCGTCAATGCATGACTCGCTTATGTGAGGCAGTGCAGCCTTCGCACGGCAAGTAGCAATCCTTGGATGTGGAAAAACACGACCACAAAAGTCAGCTTTGCACATTAGCTCGTTATTTACAGTCCGCAATAAGCTATATAAAAGCTTCTTTACGCCGGAGTGTTGATGGATTCCCCAAGTACATGTTACAGCAATCATCAGGCAGCAACACATAGCACATCAACTGTAAAGTAATCCAGCAGCTCGGAATCATTTGGCTGCCTGTTCACGACATCCATAACACCAGCTGAGGGCTGTTGTAGCACATCAGGCTGTGAGCTTTATAAAACACCTCAATCCACAGTGACAGATATAAACAGTGGCACAGTAAACAGAGATGACCCCCGAAGGTGACCATCACTCACTGACTCACAAACTGTTGTGTATCCTGTACAGCCTCAAACGGCCTCCTGACAACTGGACAAAAAAAAAAAAGCCATCATCTCGAACTGTGAATGAAAATATATCGAGGTGATAAATACCTTTTTTTTTTTAATGCATGTCATATAATAATGAAGCTGTAAAAACCTTGTGTAACTAAATCATAATTGCCTGTATTGAAATTAGTCCTAGGTTTAATTTGGTCATTACAACATTTTCACATGGAGTTTGACCTGGTTAATTAGTGCAGGCACATTACAAGACAGTCAAAGGTTTTAACACACTGGGTGAAGCACAAAATATGACACCATTTTAACGCCTTCAGATTAACACTTGATAATCAGTTTTAGTCAGTTTTAGTCTGGCATCAATAAGGGTGGGAACTGAGAGCCGGTTTCAAATTGTCTATTCCGGCGTGTTTTTCTGACAGTGCGTATTGCAAAATAATGGTGTCAAACTTGTGCGTCTACGCTGCTGGAAACCTGCAGCAAGGAGTCATGGCGGAGAGGAAGAAACGTTCCAAAGTGTAGCTTCATTTCACGAACACAGATGACAACAGTGCTGCTTCAGTGCTGTACAAATATTCTCTCATTTCATCTACACTGTGTTCAGACTTAGACGTAAAACAATTGCATTTATGCTGAAAACCCTGTTTTTTTCCACACAGAAAACTGATCAGGAATCAATAGGGGAATCGATAAAGAATTGGACCAATACGCAGAATTGATAATGGCATTGGTATCAATTAGGCGCGATTAATCGCGATACGAGCAACTGAACTCAGAGTTAATGGAGCTATGGAGTATTTTAGTTTGTTGTGCACTTTATTGAAATGTGCTGCACATTTTGTCCATGTGGAACAGTATAATCCTTAAAAACTAAACAAAAAAAAACACACTGTTGTGGAAGTGCAGCACTGATTTGAAATTAATAAATCTAAAAGTCAAGATCATAAAGGAAATTTCTTTGCATTCATTTGATTCCCAATCAAGACACTCTGGTAAGAATTGCTTTACATTGTTAATATGGACTTGAAATGCAAAATAATGGAATTTTAAACATGTGATTAAAAATGCAATTAATCGCGATTAACTATTGAAATTCAGCGATTCATCGCGATTTAAAAAATGAATCGTTTGACAGCCCTAGTATCAATAAAATCTTATCAATTCCCATCCCTAGACACAATATCAGTATAAAGTAGCACACGCATAATTTGTTTTCCTCACTGTCAGGATAATAAGACAGTAATGTCTCCGTGGTAAAGATCCTTACAGCAGCATGCAGCTCAATCTTCAGCAAAAGAGGCTTTGAAATTAAAACATCCATTTCAATCTCCCACAGGGGAGATGGATATAATGTCTCATTGTGATGGTCATTTCAAATGATCACCATTTTGCTACTCACCTAATAACTCAAATTGAAGATTCGAAGGCCATTTATTGTGCTTTTCGCTTAAGATGTATGTTTTCTACTAAATAAATTGTGGGGGTACAATGGATCAGACCATGACTGTGTATGTGTCCAGACTATTTAAGCCTCCAGAGCATTGTAATTCATCTAATACAAACCAATTTCTGATTATTTCATCTGATGTGTTTATGTTCTTCTGGGTTTAATAGCTCTCCCCAGCATAGACCAATTAAACAGTCAACAGACCATTTAAGGCCTGATTAGTCTCAGACTGGCTTTTAATTTGATATGCATTCAGACCACAAACTGAATGGCTGATCAAGCGGGGCAGGTGGATGAGATGTCGGTCTAATACGGGGATGCATGATAATTATTGTTGTGTTTCTGCTCTGATCCAATCATCTCCACTCACAGCAAATCAGCAAAAGCATAGCATTGACAGTATAACTGCACAAATGCATAGGTGGCTTCAGATTGACAGCTATTTGTTTTGAACATGCATTATTCTGCCATGTCCTACCTTATCAGGATTCTCTTCGATCCAGCTCTTTACTGTGTTCAGAGCGATGTCAGCTGCAGGCTCATTCGGAAAGCCTAGAGGAGGAAAAAAAACAAGTGTCAATATCAGTTGTATCCAACATGCAGATGCAAGAGGGAGACAAAAACAGACAGACACACCGATACCTCCACAGGTAACAGCATCTCTCCTAAATCAATGGAAAGCAGCACAAGCTGCTTGTCTCTGGTAGATGAGACCAGCTGTCTGATAAACTGCAGAGACGTGTGTTGCCAGATGCACAGTGATGGGAAAACACATACATACAGACATATTCTTGGGTTACAAAGTGTAGATACAAACTACATATATACATCACACCTTTGCTCATTACCACCTCATGTAAAATCGACTGTTTTGTCATTATGTGGAAAATTACACGTAGATGTGTGAGCATTCACATTACCCTATTTTATCAGTTTGCCAGAATTAACATATAGTAAAGCTAGTGCGGCTCAGACGCAATGTGGCTAACTACCGTATAAATCACAGCAGTTGTGCCTGCTAAGGAGCCCTAACACTGCGTTAACAACAATGTATCGATCTAAACACAGAGATTGCAATTTGATTAATTTTTAATAAGGCCAGCTGAGGGAGGACTCTGCTGGATGCTGCTCTCAAGAACTGAAGAGAACTTCCCGAGACCCAACACTTAGAGTGAGCTATTGACTATAAAAGCCCTATAGGCCTATAGGCTACAGCTGGAGAGTATAATCCATTACTAAAAGTGCTGAGAATCTTCTACTCTGTCACAGAGTAGTGTTTCAGTTGTCTTCATTTCAAAGTAATTATAGTCGAGTTTGGTCTTCTGTGTCTTTCACAAAACTTGACAAAAGGATTTTACTTTAAAGCCTTTTTACAAATCTGTAGAGCTATTTTTTTTTTTTTTTTTTTTTTTTAAATTGCCTTGCAGGTACAACCTTCACACTGCATGCCCAGTGCAAAGTTAAAGGAGCAGTGTGTATGATTTAGGGGGATCTATTGGCAGAAATGGAATATAATATTCATAACTATGTTTTCATTAGTGTAAAGATCGTTGTGTTTCCGTTAGCTTAGAATGAGTCCTTCATAGGGAGCGGGTCCTTTTCCATGGAGTCCACTCTGTTGCACTGCCATGTTTCTACAGTAGCCCAGAGCGGACAAACCAAACACTTACAGCTGTGAATCTTTCAGTATCTCATGATTCGATTTCAGTTCTCATTGCAAAATGATTCCTGATTCAAAATTGATTCTCAATTCAGTACATAGGGGTGCTAAATGCAGGATCTACTCTGTGCTCCAGTAAAGGTGGTGTGGCAAATGATGGCATGAAAGCAGAGTATAAGATTGTGGGGTTTTATATTTGAAACATGTTATATCAACTGACTGCAATAATGTAAACACACAAAGACAAACCTAAGCCAAAAGTTAACATTTATTCCTGCTAAACAAATAAATACTTTTTTACTAAAAAAAGTTTTTTGTATTTCTCAATTGTCAGTGACTTCAAGAATAACAAGTTCAAGTTATACAAAGAAAATAAAAATGCTGCCGGTTACATGAATAAAATTGGTAGGCTTGGGCTATCTTCCTTTTTATTTCTCAGAAACTTGCCAATTTCAAAAATAAATAACACTGGAAAACTGGTATTTTGTGTGATTTTTTTTTTTAACAAATCAAAATAATGCTTGACACAACTTTGGCTTGGTGTGTAGGGTTACTGTCAATCAGTAGCAAAATCTGGGTTCTTTTGTAGAAATAAACATTTTTTTTAAATCAATTTTTGGAAGTTGTAAATCAATTCAGAATCTTAGAAAATAAGATTCTCAATTCTTACATTAACCTATTTTCCCTCACCCCTACAAACACTGGCTCCAGAGAGGGCCTTTTTGTGTTTTTACATTACCTGCAGGCCACTGTAAGTTCTCCTGGAAAGTAAGAGGTGAGCTGAGGCGTATTCAGTTTGTTACAATCTGCACCCTCACCGCTAGATGCCACTAAATCTTACACACTGCTCCTTTAAGCCTAGAAACCGACAAACAAACATAGTCCATTTTTTTTCAAACCTGAGTGACCTGGCTTACGATTTAAAACTCGACGCTCTTCCGTATTATAACCCCTGACCTCCATAAGGGACCACATGTTGCAGCACGCACTGTCTTCCTCTAACGACAGAGGGCAAGACCTCAATTTCAACCCACATCAACTGATACAAGGGCCATGCCACAGTTGTAGCCTGTTGGTTATTGCATGGGTCACATTCTCAAATATTTCTTTTCTTTTCCCAGGTCATTGCCACGACTATAACATTCTATGACCTATAAAACAGGCTTACAAGTACTGCGACAACCCTTACCCTTATGTAAGGGAAGATGAAAAGCCACAAAGATCTAACATTTCCTGAATTCTTTCATCTCTCACTCACCTGCTGTCAAAGCCTCTCAATAACTATTCTGTAAATGCATTCAATCAACTGATATACTGCATGAAGCTTTATCCCCACTCTCACCGATCTGACCGTGGTTGATGTGTCTCGCTTTCTGTTTTTCTTCTCCTCCCCATTCTCATCCTGACAGGAGTGGTTGAGTTACACTGAGGAGAGGAGAGGGGCTGAAGTGCTGCCGAGCCCTATGAGCTCCTGCTCGAGCCCTGGGTGGAGCGGAGATGTGAGCTGCATACCAGCGAGCAGTGACAGCCAGTCTGCTCCTATGGCTCTGTTAGGCAGTGTCTGCAGACAGTGCATGCCCCGTTCACGGCTCCTGCCCTTCAAAAGCTGCCCCCAGAGCTGTGCGCTCAGAACCTAATCCAGCATGCCGAATCAGTTTGCAGGTCACCTGACTCCTCTTGTCTCCCCAAACACACTTAACCTTTTCAGTGATATCACTTTGTCTGCCGATGTTTCCTTTTTAAACTCCGCTTCCACACATATGCAGGTGTACCGACACCCCAACTCACACGTCAAGTAACATAGGCAAACAGATGTGCGGAAGACGAGAAAGCTGAGAAAAATAGATCCACAGAGAGAGGACCAGCTGTTTAGGAAGAGCACACACAACGGGAGAGGTGTCAGAGAAGTAAGCACATAAACAAGAGCATATTATTATAAGAAGTCAGGACCCGTCTTACTATGTCAACTTACGAAAGCTAAAAGCGGGTCTTAATCATAATATTAGTACATTGTGGTCACCAGCAGTGGGTGGACGGCATAGAGTCCATTTAATCTATTCAGTGTGGAGTTTCTACAAATGCTCTATTGATTTGAGAGCTATACCTATTAATCATAGCAGAGTTGAACACAGAGAGAGAAAGAGGTGAAGAGGTGAGCTATAGAAGCAGTGAAGAAGATAACAGGAAAGAAGAATGATAGATGTAAACAAATGCTGAAAAACAGATGACAAACAGAGTCCGATGGAAAGCTGGAAAAAAAGGGGTCACTGCGGCTCGGGGCAGTCTGCCAGAAGAACTCTGCTCGACAGGAACGTCAACGGCCCAAGGTCAACAGCGGCGGTTTGAGTGCATCGGCTGCTCTCTCTCATCATTTGTCTCCTTCACAGCATCCGCTACCGTTACCTCTCCTTTCTTTGTCCCCGTCAGCTTGGCCGAGTATGTTTATATGCTTAAAAAACAGCTACAATAAAATACCCTCAATCAACACTTCCGTCACCTCTTGGCCGTAGGGTCACAGCACCGTTGGAAGTGCAAAACCCACTTACTGGAGTTCAAAAAATGATGTTCAGAAAAGGATTGAGTGGGCTGATTCCTTTATATGCTCAAGTACACACAAAATGAAAAACTTCAGTGCTTTACTTCTACATCTTCTCCCCTCAACACCTCCTTCTCATTCTCTTTTGCTCCATTTGCTGTGTGGAGGGTTCAGTGAAAGCTAATCTGTCAGGAGGTGGAGAGCTGGCGTCAGGCGCAGTGATGGTGGGCCCTCCAGGGTCCCTGCTCTGCTTGGCTCGGCTCTCTCCTATGCTGGGAATATGGCCGGCTCAGGGAGATTTGTCTTAGTGAGGCGCACTGATGGGATATATGTGCAGCGCAGCGCCGCTGATGAGGACTCAGGTGGTGCAGTGTTATTTCTGCTGAAGGCTCATCTACTTCATCACCAGGCGGAGTGCAGCACCCAGACGGAGAGGGGGAGAGAGACTGTGGCACGTGCCATGTGGACAAAGGGTTACGGTGACACAACATTCGCATTGCACATCCAGTGATGTTGACGGCGACAGTAGTTATGGGTTCAGGGACCGCAACAAATTTTAACTAGTGACCATGCAGGGAGAATTAAAAGTAGAATATGAAAGTTTCCGCATTAAAATGTTAAAGGAATCACGAGACCTATGTTATATATTTTGTTGAGTTGTGTATGTACATTATCCCAAATATTTCCAACAATTTTCAAACCGAGAGAAATCTGTAATTTTGATCAAGGACACAGTCTTTGTCATTTTGTCTGCGGCGCCTGTCAATGGCATCATATCCTCTTTGCGCATGCATCAGTGTTGTGGTTGTCTGCCAGAAGCTGTCATGAAGTGACTTTTTATCCAGTTTTAAGCCATATTTTTTACAACGCACTTTTTAGATCTTGGTCATTTTTAATATATTTTAACCGGGTGAAGGATTTTAGTCATTGTACGTCTGGAGCTTAAGTTATCAGAGAAAAAAAGCTGAGGAAACGTTAGCAGCAGCATTGGAGAAACACTGATTTTTTAATGTGAAATTGCATTATTCCGTGTTTTTACCAGTTTAAATCACCGGGTATGTGTGTGATCTCTGCGGATAATTTGGCTCCACGTAAAAATCTCCTGAACGTTTGGATCTTAAGTTTTCAGAGAAACAAGCTGAGGAAACATTAGCAGCAGCTCGGCAACAAGCCAAACTGTGTCGATGTGATTTTTAACATGGAACTGCTTTAGTCTGTGTTTTCACCAGTTTTGATCAACTGGTCCATTTATCTGAGAAAGGAGGAGACATGCGGATAATTCGACTCCTGGTAAAAAAAAACCTCCTGAATGATGAACACTGAAGGAATTCTAACTGGGAGAAACTGACTGCAATGATGGCATCGCTCCATCTTGTGTTACTGTTTTGATTGAGAGACCCCTAGCGGCAGAAAATTCCATATTGTACATTTAAGTTTGATAAAAACTGAACTGATCTGAGAAGACTGCAAGGCATGTCTTTTCAGTTAGTGTTATTTCAATCATTTCATCCCTTTGACTCATTTTAAGCTACAATTAAAACGCATGATCAAAATATATGAGAAAGATGACTTGGTCTCACATCCTTTTAAATGAAAGGTACATATTCATTCATGTCTCCACGTCAACCCAGTGAGTTAAGCCAAAGGGAAGATTCATCTTAAAACAGAATTCACATATTTTATTCCTATGATCTTGGGAATGTAGGACCTTTGTTAATATGAAGAAAAAGAGAGCCGACTCTAATCTCTGATGCAACCAAGAGACAGAGTCTCTGGCCCCTCTCTTAGGCATATGTAAAACACATTTATGAACACTTGTGCAGGACCCTGTGTGACTTTTAAGGAATATGGTTTTATGTATTTTATACAAAACTAGAAACCAGAGGAAAAACGCTTTTGATGTAAAGCTAAAAATACACACATAGATACTTAAATCATAATGAAAGTTTACACCACAGACAATTCTGTCTTTACTCTGTGAAAGTTGGAAAGAAAAGTTCCTGTTCAAAAAATATCCACTGAACTGGAACATGGGAAAAAAAATAATATAAATGTGCACACTGCCTAAGGGGGAATTGTTTTTTTTTTTTGCTTCAAGAACAAGCAAGCCCATTGCTCTCTCTTTTGCCAGCATGGCAACTCTTTCATATTCTAAATTTACAGAGTTAACTTTCACAACAAACTTGTGTAGCTAAGGTGTTTTGCTGTGGTGAGGAGTGAGTAGAGGTAAGTCAACAAGTCGAATACACGTCTGCGCTATGATACATTCGCATTATTTGTTTGCAAATATATGGGTAGGCTGTTAGGCACATAGTGCAGACCACACCAGTTTTATTTTTCCTGAGTGAGCTTATATTGTGAAGAGGATACCACAACCTGCTGTTATTTTAGGGCTTCATAATCTCTCCTGCTTTTTTTTGTTTTTTTTTCTTTTTGAGCACATACCAATATTTTTTGTAAGAGTATGTGACCTAGGTTTGATAAACATATGCTGAAGTACAGATTTTCTCCCCTTGAGGCAAGAATGTTATTGTTGGTCCCACTTTGCTCCCCCTCAATTGTAGTTGGTCATTCATTTTGATAAGCCGTCTACCTTGAAGCAGAATATAGCCCGAGGCTGAGGTATCTGGCACTTATAAATTCACCACAGGTGTTCAAATAAATGGCAAACTGTAAACACAGGAAATCTACTGAAAAGAAAAAAATAAACAGCAACAACAAAAACATAAAATGTCAATGTTTATCCAATTGTGACAGGTCTTTAACAAAGATTTAGCATCTAATTTCTGCCTAGAAACATCTTTAAAATATTTTTTAAACACTTTGTATGAAGGTCATATCTATAATACACTATAATCACATTCATAAGACATGTATAAGGCTTTATGAAACGTTTTATAAATGTTTATATTCATGCATGACAACTTATAACAAGGTTTATAAAGTATCATAAGTGTTAACATAATGTATCATATGTTCAGTATTCAGAATTCTTTATGTTAAAACACCGGCGCAAATTATGAAACTGATCACATATTGGGAATCTAAACGGTTACTTTATTGCCTGAAAAAATATAAAAACTGATGATAAAAGGACAAGCTAGTGGCTCACTGGTGGAGCATACGCCCCATGTACAAAGGCTAAAGTCCCTGTCACAGTGGGTTCAACTCGATCCCGCCCGCAGCCCTCTGCTGCATGTCGTCCTCTCTCTCACCCCTTTCCTGTCAGTCTTCAGCTGTGCTATCAATAAAGGCAAAAAGCCAAAAAAATAATCTTCAAAAAAAGCATGCCCTGGCCTTTAGTGTTGATGTAGTCTAAGAGAGTCAAGTGAGGGACTGATGGACACAGAATAGCAACAAGAAGAAGATCTGAGAGAGCGAGCAGGAGCATGGGGTGGAGATAGGGTTCATCAGAGGGATGAATAATTCAGAAGAGTATTATCTCTCCTCGTCCTCCCTGGCCTGTCACCTAATTGGTTGTAATGAGTTAAAGAGAGGAGAGGGTGTGGCTGAGAGGCCCACAAGTGGTCCACTCTGATCTTGGCTCTACTTCAGATACATACAGAGGAGGAGGAGGAGGAGGAGGAGAAAAAGGAGAGAAGTTAGGGTACCTGGTACTTGAGTCGAGTCGTACCATGCAGTGGAAACGTGGCAATAGGAAAGGTAAAATGTAACAACAGTGATTTGAGTGTTTTGAAGGGGACAAAGGGAGACGTTAAACATGATTTCTAAATTGAATCATAAACAATCGGTTTGCTGTGATACTAATATCTTTAAAACAAATGTTGACGTCTGCAGTCTCGTGTGGGAGGAGTTATGTTTAGTATCCAGTCCAGTAACATGGGGACTTGGTAGGAGGACACAAAGTATAAACTTAATGAATGCTCTTTATCCTGCTTCATGTTTTTGTTAGCCCGTAAGGGGATGTGTGTCAGAGGGAAAAAATAACACTGCAATACACATAGATGAGATATTTATGACCCAAAATGTAGGCAAACAGAAGGCTAAGTCCAAGTGTTGAAAACATACTTCAGTAAGAGAACAAGGGTCAACAGAGTGATTTTGCACTTTGCATTTGATAAAAACATTACTATGTGTTAACTGTAAGCGGATGCAGCAGTACATGAGGAGCAGTACCCTTTATCCTACATTTCATTAGCTGTGCTCTTTTACCCACTGTCTTAAATTAGATATTGTGCAATGTACAATGAATAAAAACAACTCCCCAACCTTAAATTATCAGTATTGACTGCACTGATCTGATACTGATATTGGATATCGGGCCAATACTAGTCTTGCGTAGCCAGACTTATCTCCACAGTGCTGCTGGGGGAAAGTCTGCATTGAATGGGCTTTAGTGGAACAAAACTCCCTGGCCTGTTTGTATTTCTTTAAACCAATCACAATCATCCTGAGTAGCGCCACACCCCAACGGTGCCTCTGCAAAATAGTGTCGGGAGGGAACCTGTTTTGGTGGAACGCCTCCATGAAAATGTTGTAAACATATTCTTTGTAGATCTTTACAATCATTCACTGAAAGAACAGAGCGGGCCTGCCTTATTACACCATCCAAATCTTCAAAACGTGTAATTTTCAGAGTGTAGGTTGATAAATCTGAGGTTGTTGTTTGTTTCCTGTAGCGAAGGGACTTTGAGAACGGGAACACGGACACTGACTTCCTGTGCAGACAGGAAGTAAGGCTTTATCCCAGCACTGTTTGGTAAGCCTGCCAGACTAGGTCGATACTGACTCAAATAGCTGGATTGGGATCTATTCAATTCAATTCTATGTTTATATACTATATACATGATATACTTGAATTTTAATAGCTGTTTACATTTTGACCAATTTATGGTTTTTATGAACAATGAGAAAAAATACTTCTGCACACTCGTCCAAAAAAGTGTAAGTAACAGGTGCATCAGACAAAAAGGTCACCAAGAATGATCGAAATGGCTTTTGACAGTGTGCAGGACCTCTTGTTTTTGTTCTTACTTAAAAGTTAAAAGTTTTACAGTTGGATTGTAATTTCTTAACTTTGAAGATTTTTTACAAAGTTGCGGGTGCACAACAAATCAGTTCATTTACATCCATGTATTAATTTATTACATTTTGTTTTACAAAGTTAGAAAAGCAATGGTTGGTATCGGCCGATACCCAAAGCCCAGGTATCGAGACTGAAAAAGTCGGGTCAGTCCATCCGTAGTATGACCACCATGGTTTGTGGCTATAGGTGCAGCTGATTAAAGTGGTAAAGTCACTGTGAGTGTGTGGTATGTTTGTGTGGAAGGCGGTGGTGTTTGCAGGGTTTCACTGGGGGGGTGATGTAAGCCTTTTTCAACATGGTTCTGGACTCTGTCTTAAAATTACACATAACATAAAGACACTGACAGTTACACAAAGACACGCAGAGACAGACACTCAAACATTTAGTCTGACAGGGAGGGATAGCAGCAGTGACACTGAGGAGTAACACAGTGCAGCCCCTCTCCATGTGATGTGACCTGGGTACCCGTGTTTGACTTCAATCACAACAGAGATAACGTTAACGGACAGATAATGAGGCAGACTCCGGCTGCTCAGCACAGAAGTCACCACTCCTATAGCTCCTGCATAACTGTCCCATACCAACTGATGGTTCACCATCAAAGAAGGAACCGCAGCTTTAGATCAGAGACACACCAACCCGACACCAAAGAACTAGTGGCGACGGAGGCCAAATGTTGCGTCGTCTCTGTCGGGCCATAAAAGTTGCACCTGAACACACCGCAAAGACTACAGCCAACGTTCTGCTCCTGCGTGAGAGGTAATAACTCTCCATACCAGCAGGCGGCGGTCGTCTGTCATTTGTCATTCAAAATGAGAAACCGGATATACAAACTGTGGTTATGATCGCCTACATAACGCTACATGTAGCTTCTAAACATCTCTGATTACATGAAACAAAGCAGCATTTGAATCATGCTGATCAATTGCTCTTCAGTTGCTTTGTTCCAGATGGTCATGTTGCTGTGAAAGTATTTAATATTTAGCCGTTCTCTGCACTGTAACTAACCAACATTAGCAGATGGCTGGCTAGTTAGCTAGCTTTCTAATTCCTCCATGCTTTAATGCTACACTAGTTACAAAATGAAAATGAGATGAACAAAGTTGTCACTCATCTGGTGATAGCAATGTGCTTTCCTACACTGTGACAAGAGTGTGTGGATGTG
>JAOVVB010252294.1:0-20208 GCA_028570985.1 Heterobranchus longifilis | reverse complement strand
CTCACCATTAACTGTTCAAAGGAGATTAATGCATTTTTTGGACGCCTTCAGCATTCCTTTACAATGTAGAAATAAATTAAATATCAGGAACGATCATGGAGTTAGGAAGTCACCCCAAACTTTTAAACGGTAGTATATATATATATAAACTCAAGTGATATATAAACAGTGGAGACATGCAAAAAGCTGGTCAGCAATTATAGGAAGCGTTTGATTGCTGTAATAGCCAATAAAGGCTTTTCTATTGGTTATTGAGAAGGGTATGAATAATTTTGGACATGCCACTTTTTGTGTAAATGTAAATAAAAGATGAGGAATAATTTTTTGCACAATGATGCCTCTTGTACATCGTCTTATTATCTTCTGGGAGACGCCGGTGTCATTTGTAATCAAGAAAAACTTGCTGGTTGAATAAAAGTAACTTTAAGTCAGACTTTGCCAGTGGTATGACTAATTTCGGGCTTGACTGTATATACTGTACAAGTGAAACTTTTAAGAAACAAATTAAAAGTACAAGCTATTACAATAAGGTGACTTTCATTTCAGAGTGGTGAACTCAAACATAGAACACGTTTTGCTTATTATTATATCATAAACAGTATTACCTGAAAGCTGTGTATCTATATTTTTATAAGAGTATACCTAATGATCAGTCATATGCTGCAGTGAGATGAAATTTAGTGTCAGGTTGAAAACTGATGCAATCTTTCACAGGGAGTCACCACCACTACTCTACCACAGGGGTCGTCAAAGAGCCATGAAATTAATGGAACCCAAGCTGACTTAAAACCCATTTACACTGAGGCTGAGTCAAAAGTGTCTCACTGAGGCATATCTTGAGCAGTTTAATAATCAGGAAGATCCCAGCCTCGTGACCCATGACTTAATTCCAGGTATATGTGTATTTGCCCCTGGAGGCGATATGAAATACAATTATTACACATATACACACACCATAAAAAGGGTGTGTGTATTGTTTGAGGACAGAAATGTAAGGCCTCAAGCTGTGCCTGGGTTCATGTTTAAGCAGTTCAAACTAATGACCAGAGCAGCTATTTACTGGTAATCTGTTTGTTTCGTCTGTGACTGTAATGTGAAGATTTTTTTTCCAGCTTATTCTGTAGGGGATGAATTATAGTTTTTAAAATATAAATACAACAGGAAACACATGCTTACCTCCCAAAAAACATAAAAACATAATGGTAGGATGACTGGCTACTCTAAAGTGAACGTGTGTGTGTGTGTGTGTGTGTGTGTGTGTGTGTGTGTATTGTGTCCTGCGATCCCATCCAGGTTGTATTCTCATCTCAACTTCATGAGAAAGGCTTGGCATCCACCAGCATTGACCAGGGTGGAAAAACTAGAATGTTTGCTGCAACTGTCACACCCTTTTTTGACGTTACAGTATTTTTGTTGTTGTTGTTGTTGTGTTGCATACACGTACTGTCACTGAAATCTCTATTTATTGACCCTGTGACGAAATGCAGTGCCTGGTGAGTATGAGTGTATATTCAGCTGCGGTATGCACAGGGACCAAAAGAGCATGTATGCCATTCGTAGTACCTTGTGTGACTTGCAGAAAGCTTACACTCTTAACACCACATATGTAAATCCAACCTTGTGACACACATAACTGAACTTTGCTGACCTTTAGGCTTGAGTTAGCTTTCTATAATGGCTCATAATACAGTCTGTATTTGTACATTGTTGCTGTCAATCATAGGCCCAATCATAGGCCCACACAGAGAGTCTAGCCTAAGCAGACATACTGTAAACACACATTTATTGTTTTCAAGGTTTCCTTTCTCTGTTTCTTTTTCATCAATCCAGCCCAATCTTTATATAGCGCTGTCGATTTAAAACACGCTTTTAACATTTAGGTGAATCTAAAAGTAGAAAACATTTTAAAGAATTTGAATAGGACCTCAGATTCTGAACATTTATTCTTGTATACTGCACTAAAAGTGACAAAATTAAAGCATTATCTACTTTATAAATTATTACATGCTTTTTGTTTGCTGCTTGTTGAATTTATTTTATATTAAATATATATTTTAAAACATTGATATTGCAATTTTGCCAGCGCAGTCTTATCTTGATGTTCAGGTACTCCTGTTATGTTTAACCTACATATCTTGAAAGTTCTTAAGAAGGATTAAGGAAGACTTGAGACAGATTTAATAAAACTTTCTTTCTCAAACATAATTGCATTTTAAACATTGTCTGATTACAGCTTTACAGCCAAGATAAAGAAAGTCCTACCTTAGCCTCATTATCATTCTGATAGTGTTAAATCAACACTGGGGATTTTAATTATTAGAATTTATACTTTTAAACTATTTTGTATCTTGCCAGTGTAACCAATAAATAGATCAAGGGTGCATAAAAAATGACAAGGTTATAGACAACACAGCCAGTTACTTCTTCTGTAGTCCAGTCTTCTCTGATGCTATATCCATTTTAATGCTGAATATTTTGGACACGCAAACTCAGAGAAAAGTGCCTCTGAGCTTCGATCCTCACATCTGAACTGTACTGTATGTACAGTACAATATAAAGTATACTGTATGTATGATGAAGCGAAAAATACAGTAGATACTGTATGTTTGGTTGTAAGGATTTCCCACATCTGTAACCTTTTTTTATTAAAGCCATGTTCCTTCAGAAGAATTCGTGAGGCTGGTTAGTTTCAGATGTTTACACACTTCGTGTTTAAACCAGACATATAAAAAGCCATTCATGTTAATGTGTATTTGTTAGAGTCATGTGTTTTAAGGTGTAGAGTTTTTGATTCATGTTTTTCCTCACCTTTTCCCCTTTTCATTTTCTGATTTTCATCTAAAAGATGAAAGTTTCTTCTATACCTCATTTTGTTCCATATCAATGTACTAATATCATTTACATCAAATTTATCAAGCCTCATGAAACTTTTATCTCTAGGGAGTTAGGCTTTAAAGTTTTCATGATTTTCTCCATATGTTATGAATTGCAAGTCATTTAAATCAATAAAATTATATAATGTACCATACTGTATGACTGTATGTCTGAGACTTGCACTATCCTGATCTTTCTAGTTTGGCAGGTTGTGTGTGGCGCTGTCTGACTGAAGCGTGTCTGATCCTGTCCATGAATTCCACTGAGGCCTGGTAGTGAGCTACATGTCAAATGCCATTCTCAGAAAGGTGTGAGGTTAACTCTGGATAAACTGAGAAAGATGACATATGACATAATATGAGTGTGTGTGTTTGTGTGTGGGAATGTCACAGATGCAGATGGCATCTGTTTGTCAAAATTGACATCCAATACTATTTTGGAATTGGCCAAATGAAATCCGATCCCATAACTAAATGTGAAGCATAAAAAGGCAAAACATTCACACAATGCTTGCCCAGTCATTTTGTATTCACCTTTACAGTATGAATTTAAAAAAAAAAGCTCATATAAATGGGGTTTTATTCTCTATGTGTTCTGCACACTGATTTTTTGAGAAAACAAATCAAAATGTTTGTTAGCAACTAGATCTAAGGGTCAGGGCAAAAAGCAAAACCTGCAGTGCTCCAGGGAACTGTAATGAATATTAAAACATTTAAAAGAAATGTTTAAACACCACAGTGGTGCGAGATTCAAAACAAGACTAACAGCTTTCACTTTCTTTTGGGAGTGTTTGTGCAGTCAAATGCGGTTTCAATGCTTAAAAATCTTATATAACCTATAGCGAGACTACCGCGGAATGTTTTTATCAACATCTAGGAAGCCTATTTTAAGTAGTTCCTGAATATCCTTGACATGAGGCATACAAGTAAGATTAAGTAATATTCACCAGGAAGTGTACTAGAAAAACCTTATTTGATGCAAATGTTCCCACATGATTTTTGGTAAGAAAAAACGGGTGACCAAATATGGAACGCTGGACATCTGGAGAGTCACAGAATATGTTTTGCATTGTGTTTTTTTATAACCAAGAAAACTAGATTAAAAGCATTTTATCCTTTGCTAGTTTAATTAAAAAGTACAATGTAAGTAACCGTAGATTGTAACTCAATTAAAAGTTCCTCAACATATTTCCCTTTTTTTTTTCTTTTAAAAAGTTTATTTCAAATCAATAAAAATCAATTAATAAAAATAAAAAAAATAGGTTCAAGTAAGTTTTAGGTCCTCACCATGATAGTAAGACAAGAGAAAGAGGTGACATCTACTGTCCCTGTACAGCAAAGTGTATTTTTTTTTAATACTCGTAAATAAACGTTATCTTATTCTCAGTCATAAAAAAATCAATTGTTAATAATAAACAAACCTTGTTACATGTTTGATGTCTTGATGCTGCATTTTATTTTTACATCACTTCATATCTTAATCTTTTGAAAACAAACAAAAAAGCCCTATATATTTAATTATAGTAATAAAGATTTTTTAATTTTACTTTCGCACTTTATGCCCTTGTTTTAACTGTTGCCTTTATTATTAACTCATAACTGCCATGAATAATAGTATCTATATGCAACATCATCTGTGATTTCTGACAGAGCAGTGCTAAATATATTAGGACTGTGCAAAATCTTAGATTTGTTTCTGGAAAGAAAAGAAGCGAAATAAACAGGGACAGCTAAGCTATTAACTAAAAAACACAATTCTTTGTTGACTTTGCATGTTGAGTGAATGAACACGGAATGCACGGTGGCTGGGATTGAGATTGTTTATTTGGGTAGGAATGCTTTGGGCTCCTCTGCATTGTTGCAGGTTTATTCAGTTAAATGCATGACTGAGGATGTAGCTGCTCAGTCAGGATATTTGGTCTAACATGGCTGGAACTTTTTCTTGATGTATGAATGGGCATAAAATAAGCTTTCATATATGAATGTAAGCTGTGTACTGTACTGTATTGTAACAGAGCCATTCCCACGGGTGTGGATATGGATAGACTGGACAGCACTGAGGGATGTAATGCGGAACCCAGAGTGTTCTCTGAATGCTTTATAAACCAAGATTCTTTATACAAATTGTAAGTATAAAATCCATGCACTGTCTCTTTTGTAGAGACAATATCATTACTGTTTTGCCAAATAAGATGCCAATGTTGTGTAGTGGTTAGCACTGTAGGCTCGTACCTCCATGGTTGAAAGTTTGATGCCCACTTCAAGTCTGTGTCCATGGGTTTTGCATGTTTACCCTGTGCTTGGTGGGTTTCTTCTGGATACTCTGGTTTCCTTCCGCAGTCCAAAGACACACAGGTTAGGCTAATAGGCACTTCCTATTTCCCTGTAGTGTGTGCCTTATGACAGAATGGCACCCTGTCCCCACCTCGTGCCCTGAGTCCCATGGGATAGGCTCCTCCCTGGACCAGGACAGGATAAGCAATATATAAAATGAGTGACTGAGTTGCAACAAACAAGGAGAATAGGGCCTATACCCAAAATCAATTCTCGAGCATTATCAGGTTCGACTATAAATAAAAGCAAGACTTGAAACCAGATTGAAACCCATCAATCCTTTTAAAGGCCAAGCCTTAACTTCAATTAGTTGGGATCATTAATGCTTAGCAACAATAATTAGGCTATATTTTATAGAAAAAAAAAAAGATTTTCTAAATTTGTGGATAAAAGAAACATGATTATTACATACTATAATACGATATTCAGTTACACCAATGCTCAACACTGACACAAGTCTGAGTACAAATGCAAGTATTAAGTCAATAAAGTTATGCAAAGAAAGTAATATGATGTAAGACAATGGGACAGTGGTTTTCCCCAGTATATCCATGAGTATAACTCCTACGCAAACATGTTTTGTGAACCTAAACCTGGCTTTACACTTCACCTATTTGCTATATAGGATAATGTACTGCCATGACATATAAGCACACCTCTGTAAACACTTTCAGCACACCTCTGACGCAGTTGGCATAGACTGAAATGCTCATTAAAATGAAAGCATGTGACACACCTTTCTTGTATGTCAAAAAACGATTCAAAGCATGTAATGTGAATTCCATCTATCTATCCAATTCTATCTTTGGGGTGATACAGAATAAAGCATCAGCTTATATAACATTGTAATTTTTATATACAATTATTTTATACAATATTGTAATACTGTGAAGTTAAAAAGTAACAAGTGAAAAAAGTGGCCCATCTGGCTTAGAAAGGAGAGAGATCCTCCTAATGTACTCGAAATTGCCGTGGTCACATGAGAGGCATGATTGCTTCAATTCTTGAAGAGACTCAGGAGACTGCTGAAGGTCAATCTGCAACTTCTGACAAACCAAGTAGAAAAAATAAGAAGTACAAATGGTACAAGTTAAAAGTGCGCCACCTGGACCACAAAACACCCTGGAACGACTCAACAGGTGCTCGTCAGAAGTACCGCCGGCCACCTTGTCACACTAATCTACAACAATAAGCAACAT
Organism: Heterobranchus longifilis; assembly: GCA_028570985.1. Lineage (NCBI taxonomy): Eukaryota > Metazoa > Chordata > Actinopteri > Siluriformes > Clariidae > Heterobranchus > Heterobranchus longifilis. The sequence continues at coordinate 13,802 of JAOVVB010252294.1, read as the reverse complement.
CTTTTTGAGGTTTTGCCCAGACAAAGCCACTTCTTCACCAGTCACATGGTACTGTGAAACCACACCCAGTTCACGGAAGACCTACCTCTTCTGATACTTTGTCACTCACATTTCAATCTCATATAGTGACACAACTACTGTACTGTATATTGGTGATGATCGAGCACATCATAAAAATGTTGAACTTTATTCTACTGCCAGGTCCTCCTACATTTCAGCAAAGGCACTATTCCATCATATCATATAAGAGGTGCTCTTAGTTCACTGTGGCTGGTCATCGCGTTCAACATCGCGTTGAACCAAGAACTGGTTTTACTACAGGCTTTGCCAACAAGCAACTGGTGGGACAGGTGTAGGTTTCTTCCCTGTAGTGAATACACTCAGAACTTTTTATCCACTGCTTCTGGTGTGACACCATTTTAAGATGTCCTCGGTTACTAACCTTCTCAGATCTGCTGGAATCTTGCTAAAGAGGAGGCCCTAGCACTCAATACGTGATTTTCTGGTGAGAGAAACATTGAAGAACATCTACGTTCATCTTGGACACCCTAGTTTTACTTTATTTTCACTTTTCTGCTCAGTCTCATTGCAAGTTAATTTTGGTTGTTTTCCTTACACATTTTCCATTGTGTTTGCTAGATATTTCCTTCAATCTTATACTTTTCATACATCCTGAGCAAACGACACAAATTATCTTACCGTAATTTAATTGAATTAACTGTCAAATTTATCAAATGTACCCATATTTTTTAAACGTGATTGTTAGTTGTCATGGAAAGTTGTCTTTGGGGAGTCTCACTCATTTGGCAGTGATTCCGTACTGATGCTCTCGAGCTTGAATAGCTTGCATAAACGCTGTTAAGTAGCACTACTACTGCTGATGCCACCCATTGGAATTACTTTCCATTTCATTACAAGGACCGTCAGATCGTTGTAAACAAAATGTGTTTGCATTAGTGTGAGAGTGAAAAGTCTGGAGAATTCACTCTATTCATTAAGTTGCCAAGCAGCAGACAATTAAACCCTGTATCAGATTTTACCAGCACAGAGGCCGTTTGTGCTCAGATTCATCTCCAGTCTAGTCTCCCAAACTCACAGGAGAGTGAAAGCATGACTTTGCCAAGGTCCTCTGCGGTAAACCAGCTTTCACGAACAAAGCAAACAAAGAAAGCTGGTTCTAACAAAGATAGGTGGCTTTTGTATATTCTTTTTAATCATATCTGAATGTTTCCTCCCGAGATGAAGCATTTTTATTAAATAAAAATATAAAGAGCCTTCCTTATGACTGAAGACAATGTAGCAGAGTTGGCGTCATGTAAAACTGTGCCACAGACCTCCACTCTACTCTACAAGTTTTATATAAGAGGCGCTCAAGTAGTGAGACGTTTGATTTTTCAGAATGACAAAACATTTATGAGAGGAAACACTATCTTTATTTCTGTATATAATCTCACTAGTGCTTGGACACCATCAATGGACAAACTTTCCTCAGTACTCAGTACATGTCTCAGACGCTGGTCTTCCAGGAACTCCTTTAATGGCCCAAGGGGATGTGGCAATAACTCCCAGCTGAGTTCCTGTAATGTGAAAGTAGTGTTTGTGAATGATTGTGTGTACAGTTCCCACAGAGAGATGCGTCACTTCTGCAAGTTGGCAATGAATTATCTGTAAATTAACAAGGATCAGGTACTGCACTAATCTTTAAAACGTTTGCAACGTTCAGATGTTTTACTGCGGCTAAGAGTCTCGTCACCGTATTGTGCTTGAAGTCTTCTGTAAATGTCAATCATTTTTTGTCTCAGTTTGACTAGAATGCCCCTTTGCTGTATTTGTAGTCTAAGGTAATCAGTAGAGCTTAGCATGATTAGTCTGATATCTGAGCATCTAAACATTATTATTGCTGAAACAATATTTTTTTGCTGAAATTGATACCTTACTTTCCTTCAAGATATAGACTTTGCAGAATCTTAGCCACCACCTCATTTTTCCGTAATACACAGCTTTTTCCAAGACTGTTCAGTTATATACTGTCACGGCCTTAAACATGTGCCTGTCTGTCCATGTATCCATTCCAAACTAATCTTTTTACCTGCCCATGATATTTTCAATTATACTTCTGGTGTAAATACCTTTTTATAATATGAACATTTAACATGAATAAAAGATAAAAAGTTCCATTCCTGGTAGTCAGTTTATTAGAACATTGCAGACACTTGAGTTCATTTGAGGTAAAAGTGTGGAATGATGCAACAACTTGTGGCATATTGCTTTTGGCATGTGTATAAAAGCTGTGGTCTGCTAAAGAATTTCATACCCAGAAGACACACTTTTATATCTTTTGTATAGAAAGTGAGCATCTTTTTAAAAAAAAAAAAAAAAAAAAAAAAAAGCTTAAGTTGTAGAGTGTCTATGTGGGCATATGTAGAAAAGTGAGGCTGTGTGTCATTTTAGGTCAAAGCATGCACACACACACACACACGCACAAAACAACACACACCACTGTGGTTACAGAACTTCAGCATGTGAGTGGTAACTTACTGAATTGACAGCGTACTTGACAGGAAAAGGTGTTTGTGTGCGTCAGAATAAAAAAAAGAGAAGAGAAGAGGTACTCTGCACGTACTTAATGGAGACACAAAGACAGGGTTGAGAGAAGAGCACAAAATTGAAGCATACGGACCTAAAAGAGTAAATAATGTATGAGTTTAGACAGAAAGAGAGTGCATGTGTGAGGGGAAGAGAGAGAGAGAGAGAGAAAGAGAGAAAGAGAAATGTGAGCAGTGGCACGCACGCTCTGTGTGTTTAGAAACTCAGCCCAGTGTGAAGGGGAAACCAAAAGCTGCCTCTTCGGCCTTTTTATTTCCCCTCTATTTATTTTTCCTTTTTAAGCTAGATGAGCACTAGATCTCGATGTTTCAAACAGTGCCACTGGTAATGTATGTGTTTAATATTTCCTCATGCTATAAAAAAGTTGTTTGTGTGTATGTTGTGTGTGTGTGTGGGGAGGGGGTGGGGTGCTTCTGCACAGTAATGAATCATCTTTGCTACATGCTTAAAAGAGTCTAATGTAGAAACCACGCCTCCAAAAGTGACGCGTAGTGAAATCACACAGAAGGTGTCACTTCCTCTGAAGAACCAGCTTCCCGGTAATGCAAATGATGATTCAGTGCCTATGTGAGGCAGTGCACGTCCGCAGAGAACTCTCCTGGCCTCAATAGTGCCAAATGAAAAGAATGCCTAAGTGCTTCAGGTTTTTAAACCACTGTACAGAGACCATCTCTCTATTTGTGGATTGCTGCTCTTTGAAATGTTTCTTAGTTCTGAGGAACTTAAAACTGTTGAAAGGAGTGTAAACTGCCCTTTTTAAGTCCTGAGGTGCATGCAGTTGACCAGATATGGTTACAACCGGATGTAGAATGAAAAAAGAGTAAAAGACTGCATGAATATTTTACCAGTTCTTAAACTACACTGTAAATCCAATTTTTTGTCACTAAACTCTTTTTTTCTTTTTTTCCCTTTTTTTTGTAAACAGCATGCACTCAAAACTAATACATTAACATGACATTTATTAGTACAAATATTACAGTAGTTATTGGCAACTTTTTCTAGTCAACTATTATTATAAAAAGATTTTATAGTCAACTATTACAATATATTATACTGCCTGGCCAAAAAAAAGGTCACTATTTCAGAAGGGTCAAACTGTTGGGCTGCATTATTCAAGTTCCTGAAATTGGGTTAATAATCCTTCAACACATTCTCAAAACCTGGAAGGATCGTGCTGAAGCATCATTTTTTGTGGTCAGAAATAAAGCATGAATGGAGATCACAAACACTTGAAGTTGCATGGTAACAAATCAACATGTTTAATAGGGCCTGCAGCAATGGAAAAAGTCATGAGGTCTGATGAGTCCACAGTGACCCTATTCCAGTGCAATGGGTGTGTCAGGGTAAGAAGAAAAGTGCATGAAGTGATGCCCATGGTACAATCTTCTGGAGACAGTATTATGACTTGGGGTTGCTTCAGGTTTAGACTCAACAAAGTTATGTGGCAATAAAATGAAGCCAGCTGAAGACCTGAATGTACTGAATGAGCAGGTTTTTACATCAGTGGAGTTTTTCTTCCCTGATTGCAGAACTCAAATTGTGAAAGAGTGGTTTTCAGAGCACGAGGAATGATTTTCACACATGAACTGGCCACAACATTGTGTGCTGTAATCAAAGTTGGACAGGCAGTGTATAATGTAACTGAGTCTATGGTAAAGTAAAGCTCTCATGCTATCAAAATGAAATAAAAAAAATGTGGTTAGCACGTGGATGGCATGGAGGGGTAAGTGGTTAGTACTGTTGCCTTGCAGTTGCTCTAGTCTATGTGGTTTGAGTTTGCTTGTCTGCCATGTAGCTTTTGAAAGTATATGCATGTACTGAAAATATAAGTATGATAAGTGCTCATATTTTCATTTAACCATTTTTTTTCATGTAGACATATTTTTCTCCATAAAAATACAATCTATTTATTTGTGTGAATTTAAATTATTTGTTGGTCTAACATGAATTTTGAGGGTAATATGACATAATGACTGTCCATAATAACTCTGGTGTACTAATAGCTTTGGCATTAATGCATTAAAAGCTTTATGTGCAAGCTGTTTAAAGTCAAAAATCTTTTAAATTACAGTGCCACATTTGGATTTACAGTGTACATTCATAACAATTCAACTTTCTTCAACTTTGAACTGTCACAGCATCACAGCATTATATTTCTATAGTTTCTCAATCTCTCTAGCTTTACCTGCATGTAGAACTTCAATCACACACTTTTGTACTTTTGTATTTGTAAATGAATATAACATTTTTTCCCAAGATGTCTACTCTTTATGTGTTTGTGCTTATCTTAGCAATTGTGTTTTTTCTGTCTTACTCCGACATAAATTATTTTATTTTTTGTTACTTGGAATTCCTCAATAAATAATTCAAATAAAAATAGTGAATATACTGTATATTCTAATAGGCGGATTTTGTACTCGAGCAACGGATGACTAATTGTGCAAAATAAATGGTGGAAGTAAGACAACTAACCCATAGTGCAAGGATGTCCAGCTGTTAGTTCTTGAAAGTACTTATTGCTGCGGTTTTGAGAATTGGACTCTCATGTCATTGCATTATTGCATTCATTTGGTTACCAGTTTAAAGGTCAATTTGTTGCCAGTTAATAGTTTATTTTAGTAACTATAGGACATTTCTCTCTGTGAACAGACCTAGATGTTTACCACATAGGCTTGTGGTCATCAATCTTTCTTATTCTCTAGATAGTAAATGCCACAACATTTGTGTTCCAGTGTCCTGTAGAACCACAAACTGTAACCCTGACTACAGCTTTAATAGGCAGGCCATTCCTACTCTCACAGTCCAACAGATTAATCCTTAATTACTTACGCCAAGAATAGTTTTCAATGTACTGTATGGGCCAGTGCACAAAAGGTGTGTCCAAAAAGTATTTTCTTCTTTATACTCCACAGAACCACGGAAACCCTGAAGATTGTATAATCTATGGAGTAGGTACTAAAAAAGTAACATAAGTCAGAAATAAGTGTTTTGTAAAAGGTATTTATACTGTATATTAAACCCTTTATGTTCTGAGAAGGCAAGAAAAATGTCTTGTGACATTTGTTAGGAAATAAAAAAAAAAAACACCATGGAGCCAGGACCACAGAGCATGGGAAAGGACAGTGGTACATTAACCAATTACAATAAAACTCTTTAAATCTCTCAGGCTTTCAATTTCCTTTTAATGAAAACAAGGCTATTAAGCCCTCCGAGACAGTCGATGGAATTACTGGTTTTCCCTGGAAGGCTAAACAATTACAGGAAATATGACTTGTACTGCAGGTAACAAAGTATATGCCTCCATCTATTCATTCTCTATACTGCTTAGTGTAAAAGAGGGACTAATCAAAGTTTTTTTTTTCTCTGGAAAAGCAGAAATACATCAGTATGTGAGGTTATTAATTTTTTCCACTCTTGAAGTAGGGTTAAGGAAGTGGATTCATACTCATTTCCCAGAATCTTTACTGACCAACCAATTCATCCTTACAGTAGTGTACATGCTCACTGCAAAGCATGATCTATAAGAAACAAAACAAAACAAATAACAAAAAACAACACAAAAAATAATATATTTTTTTATGTAAAATAAAAAAGGAAGTTAAGTACTTAATTACCACTTAAGTGCTTTATTTTCGTTTGCGAGCACAGTATGGAGTGTGTTATTCTGCTTATACCACGTCTTACAATGTTTAATATACAAAAGTACAACACGTGTTTATAATTAGATTTAACATTGCATAATGTCTGAGAGACAAGTTAGTTCTTCACAATAAAAAGTTATTCCTTTCAGCAGTCTCTCTCTCTCTCTCAGTCACTCACTCGCTCATTAGCTCCTCTGTCCTGAAGACCTTCCTGTCCTAGGAAACTTTGCAAAGCACTTTGACTCTTCCAAACAGCTTCCAATCAAGACTTCTTCTATAAATGTTAATAAAAACAGTTGAAAATGGTACACTTTATTTAAACAATACTTAGTCATATGTAACATGTTCAAGTCTCTGAGTATGAGCCATTACAACAAAAACAGCAACAAACATTGACTTATTGTTTTTTTGTTTTTTTTCAGCCGGAACTTCTGGGCTTATACAAAAGCAACACCCCTTAGCAACCTTAGCAATCTTCTAACCACGCTGTGGTATAAATATTCACAACCAATGCCTATTGCTGTATTTTTTTCCTTCAGAGATACTGCAGCCATTTACTGTTTGATAAACATATTCATATCATCTACAGTTCACAAACACCCACTGCACTGTTTCTAAGTGGAAATCAGTTCGATCTGGATTTATATATAAACATTTAATTACATTTTATTATACACATCATGTGTGTACATATTCATACACACTCACACACACTTCCTAAATATTAAGAAAGTTTAGATTGTGAATAGTAATGTTTTTGTTTTTTCTTTTTTTTTCAGAACAGAATATCAGCTGATCTTCGATTGGTGAATCGTTTAGTTAGACTGACTAAATGTTATCTTGCTCAGTGAATTCCTTATCTCTGATTGATGTGGTTGTGAAACATCATAAATTTATAAACAATAGGCATGTCCTTCCTGAAGGACTCTCATGCCAATCTTTGAACAGACCACAGACGGGTGCCAAAAAGTGACATATAATAATCTTGCCTCCAGCTATCTGCTATAATGTACATTGCTGGTTGTTTACTTTTTGTGTCATACAGTATGTACAAAAGAGACCAAAAACATGATGGTGGACAAGTAGGTACATGCATACATGAATACATCAAATAAAATGAGGTATAAAATGATGTATACCGAATACATGCGGTATATGTGACTTCACATGCAGAGGTCAACCCACATAACTGTGTAATGTCTTTAAATCATCATGAGTCACAGTCTTGATTCCTTCCTGTGTCTGATTTTCAGAGCGGTAATCCAACTGAGGGAATTTTCTCAGGTGAAGTTAGTACTCCTTGCAGTGATCCTAAAGTGGTAAATGACCTGCTACTGGAATCTGATCAGGGTTGTGTCTCCTTGATTGTGTTTCTTGACCTATGTGCAGCGTTTGACACCACTATCATACTATTTTCCTTGATAGATTAGAAAATGTTGTAGGAGTTAAGGGAATATCCCTCTCAGGTCTCATTTTACTCATCATGATCAGTTGGTAGATGTAAATGATGACGCTCTACACCTACTAAAGTAAAGTTTGCTATTATGCAAGTTTCCATTTTTGGACCTATCTATTGTATATGCATCATGAAGACCACCCAATGGACACCACAACTTGGCACACAAGTTTTACAGCGGATGCCCTTCCTGATGCATATAGAGAAAATACAGTACAGTACGTGACAAACAACAACAATGTTTCCTCTGGGTAACATAAGCATGCCATTAGTTTCCACTGTTATGCTGATGACACACAGTCTATGTTTCAGCAATGTCAGATGAGGGACACCAGCTTAATAAAGTTGAGAACTGTGTAAAGAACATTAGACACTAGTAGTACTAGTACTGGTACTAGTACCACATACAGCTAGAGATAACCTTTCTGATCACATAGTAACTCTAGATAGCCTTTCTGGTTTATCATGTGCAACAGTAAATGACCTTGGCGTTATTATTGATTCCTGTATGTATCATTACTAGTATAGTCTTCTTTCAGTTATTGAATTTTTTTTTTTATTATTGGCAAGATAAAAAATATAATGTCACTAAATGATGCAGAAAGATCATGTTTTTGTTACCTATGTTAGACTACTGTCTGGATGTTCTACAAAAGGTATTATTTGATACAAAAGATATGCGCATATCACCCCTATTTTGTCCACACTGCATTAGCTCTCAATTAAATTTTGCATTGATTTTGAAGTATTACTGTTGACCTATAAGCACTAAATGGTCTTGCGCCATGTACCTGAGTGAATTGCTAGTATTTTATGATCCTCCATGCCTACAGTGATCAAAAAATGCAGGCTGCTTGTCAGTACTTTATGTAATAAAAACTATATAACAGTGGACAGAGTTTTTTTCTTACAAAGCTCAAATGTTTATTGTTTATGGTCACACTATCTCATATCACTCAGATTAGGTTACTTTTTGTGTGGTTCTTCTTCTCTTGTCATCTCAGGGTTTTTTTGTTGCCACCCTCACCCCCTGGGCTTGCTCATCAAGGGAAAACTGATAATTATAAATTACTTTTATAATGTACTTTTTTCATTACATTTTTTTAAAATTCTTTATCCCTAATTTTTAATTTCTGTAAAGTTGCGTTGCAACAATGACCTCTGTTAAACGCACTATACAAGTAAAATTGAATTGAATTGAACCCTAATAAAAAAAATGTTATAATGATATAAAATTATGAACAACAACATTCAGTACACTCTTAATGACATGAGGACATGTTCGGATACATGAGATCTATACTTTGGCATAAACTCCATCATATCAACATAAAATATGCACTGGGCCCCACTTAGAATTTAAACATGTAATAATCTATTGGGATACTCAGCCAGTCATGACACATGAAACTGTTACTGTGACTCGATTGAAACCACATTTTTATGTGAAAACTTACAATAGAAATAGCCATATTCCAGTAATTAGTGTTTTTCTTATTGTCTTACCATGCATCATAAGCACAGCTGTGTTCACAGGTGTGTGAACTTCCTCAATAGCAGCACAACTCTCAAAGAACTCCACAGGCGATTACAAAAGACCTTTGCAGTTCTCTGAACCTGTATACAAATAATTAGTCTCATAACATCTATCACGTGGCCACCCTTGTTCAAACCACCTTTTTATTTTTTATTTGCTTTACAGGAAGACTTTGACTGACATTGAAAGTGGCCAGTCAGATTTACTCATCATCTTATATTCTAGAAAGACTTACTGTTTCACAAGGGTGTATAAAGACTTGGTTTTCTGGCATACAGAGGATGCATATCGAGAGGCAACAGATTGCATGCTGTAATACCAGAAAATTAGTTAGAATATCTGATGGTCCATTTCCTATGAGGTAAAAAAAAATGTTGGATGAGAAACTTTAAACAGTTGAAAAGTCTTCCAGTGACAATAAACCTATGTTCAGCACTGTAGCCCACTGTAGACCATCTGCCCCATCAGTGTCTTGTGTGTTTTGAGGCACTTTTCTGCCCATCATGGTTATTTGACCTTCTACTACAGAAGTTCTGTCAGCTGAAAAACAGTCTGGCCATTCTCTTCTAAACTCACCAACTACACATTTACTCCCAGGGAACTGTTACTCACTGGATGTTCTTTTGTTTCCTAAAATAACTGGTGTGAGATTGTGTATGAAAATCTGAGGAGATCAATGGCTTTTGAAATATGCAACCAAGCCTGTCTGGCACCAACAACCACACAACAGTCAACATCACTGAGATCGCATTCCCTTATTTTGATGCTTGATGTGAACAGTAACCGAATTCTTTTGGCCTGATGCATGCTTTTGATGGATTCGCTATTGGAGATCGAAAGTATTTATGAATACTAAGTGTGTAATACGCATTTGAGATTTAGGTTAATTTTCTTTCTTTCTTTATGAGGTTCTAAGCAAAAAATATAAAACACTCCTTAATTCATTATGTATCTGATTATTAAGATAATAATAATAATTTAATGACATTTTTCATGCCATTAAAACACTGTAGCCTCATGCACTCTGTGAGCTGCTCTTGTGTACATGAAATCGTGTTATGCAAAGTTGCTTTCTGTTTCTTTTCAAGTGCCAAAAAAGAAATCTCTTTTGCAATTTCTCCTGACCCTTGGTACATCTGCACACACTTAGTAAGCATGAGTGGATTAACTAGACCAAATGAAAAAAGTTCTTTAAGCATCAATTAATGCACTTCATTGCATTTAAATTATTGACTATTTATCTGGATGGTCGTAATCTAAACAGTCCACTACAAAATGCTTGTCAAATAATATTTTATCTTTCTAAATGTATTACACCGAATTATGCTTGCCTGCCAGTAAGACAGTAATATCACACACTATCTTCCCAGCAAAAATGTAACACAAATATATTTCTTCTTCTGCAGACCAATGAATGGCTCCTTGTGTTCCTTGCCATTCTTCCCATTCATGGTAAACTGTCCCTGAGCTCCCTCAAATATCTCAGGTGCACCTGCAACACGAAATCAGCAAAACTGTCAAACAGCTACACAATTACTGCTCTGTTAAAAGGCAGGATCTGTAGGGGCTTTGAATTCAGTCAGGCTAATCTGTTTATATAACACAGCACTTATCACATTCCTACTAACAGCCTGATTCTAAATCACTCATTCAACCAGAAACAATAAGCGTAAATAAATGCAGCAGGATTAAGGACTTAAACTTGACCTAAAGTGACCCCAACAGAAAAAGCTTCTGGAGCTAAGCTGCCCCACACTGACTATTCCTGCCAAATCGCATTTTCATATAAAACTTGTTATAATTTGGTTGTTTGTCTCTAAACAATAAATCACCTCAATTCAAAACAGGGAAACAAATTAAGTGGCAATCCTGAACCTATGCTTAGATTAAACTAATTCATTAATTAATAACGATAATGATGATTGATGATGATTATATAATAATAATAATAATAATAATAATTATTATTATTATTATTATTATTATTATTATTATTATTATTTTGTCGACTGTTTTAAAGACCTCAAAGGTCAGACAACTTGAGGCATGTACAGACTGAGGAGAGAGCAAGCACTGTTTACACAAGCCCTGTAACTCCTTATGGGAATATTACAAAAGCGACAATAACAATCAGGAGAAATAAGTGTTCATTTAGAGTACGGATTACAGAATCATAAAAACATATTTCTTATATTAAGAAGAAAAAAATATCAATCCAGTCTAGTAAGAGAATTATTGATTTCAGTCATAGAACTTTAAATGGCCTTTAAGACATTCTGTGATCCTGCCTTTTAATGACTTGGAAGGAATGAGCTGAACTGGGCCAAAAGTGATGTACACACTGATCTGAGATACTTTTTTCTCTTTCACCCTTTTTTCAGAGTTCTATCCAGCTTAAAATTTAATTGAATTTGTGATGGAGTTTTACCAAGATGGTAAAAATTAGTTGCTGACATGTAATCTATTTTTTTTGGACCTGCACCACTTCTTAGGTACAAAATGCTGAATGTTTTACTGTTTCATTAGTACCCATGTATTTTCATTCATTTGTTCACGTTAAGTAAAAGTTCAGTCTCTTTTAAGATTAATGTAGAAATGAGAGTTATAGTATAATGGTGAGATTGCAGTATTGTGTAGGTGTGAGACATACTTTTGCTTTTCATTGGTTTGAACAGGTGACAATGACTCTGCAACTGCAGGGCAGGGCTGAGCTGGCACAGAACAAATTGAGCTTCACACCTTGCATTGTAATGGACTTTTATTTCAAATATCTCATTTATGTTCCACCCATCCAACATTGCAGGTGTGACCTACACTGTTGTGGTAATTATCTGCCATGGTGATGACCGAGCATTACTTGGCAAAATAGCATAGTAGTATTCTGTGTTTTGAAAGGGCAATATGGTCTTGGGAGCATATTTTTGGGACACTATCAGCTGAATTGTCCTTGGCCACTTAGAATTAATGTGCTTGAACCACAGTGGCAAATGACCCACACCTTTTCACATATAGTTTAACCTACTGTGTTTTTAATTAAGGGACAATTTGTATGAGCCAGGATAGACGGGATGTGCTTCACTGCAGGAGATGCAGTAATATAAACAGTGATGTAAGTGCTGGATTCCCCTTAAAAGCACATAAAGTACAACTATGACGTACTCATGTTGTAGAAAATAAAATAAAGAGAAGCTTCTTTGTTTTAGGAAAGACATCTGCCAAAAACCAACTGAATTGCATAAGATGTTTAATGATACAAAATCCTAATTATTTATTCACAAAGAGTGGTATTACTAGTGTGAGACAAACATCTCAGCATTATGTCTCTCATTTAGTGATGCATTTTATTGGCTTTGTACATGTATGTTGCACAATGACAATAAAGTTGATCTAGTTGGTCTAATCGACTGAATCAATTTTGCTCTCTCCAGAGGTCAATTTCAGTTGACATCTGCTTTAGAATTTTTTATGAAAATATATTAATGAATTCATCTTCTATACCACTTATCCTGTATGCAGGGTCAGGGGACACCTATCCAAGGAGACTTTGGGCACGAGTGAGGGTACACCCAGACAGGATACCAATCTATTGCAGGGCACACACACACAGAGACAAACACACACACTCCAAAGGCCATTTGGGAATAACAAGTAGCCTAATCTACATTTCTTTGAACTGTGGGAGGAAACCGGAAAACCTGGTGGAAATGCACCAAGCACAGAGAGAACATGCAAACTCTATGCAAACAGACCCAGACCACAGTCTATAATGGAAATTATTATTTTTTGTTTTGTTTTGCATAAAGTAGTGAATTAACTAAGCAATTAATAAGTTATAGGAAAATATGCTCTAGGTGAAGTTAGATCATTGGTCAGCAGCATCCAGACTGCGTTGACTCACCTTTTCCTGTTTCATCACTTTTATTTGCATCATAACCTTAAGCACATATTTATGCAATGGAGTTTACACCCATACACCACATGTGGAATGTATTTGACCAGGATGGATATATTGTGACTTCAAGTACTGTATAATATTAAAGCATAAAAAACAGCCTAGCACTAATTTATTCCCGTACAAGATATAAGGTTTTCCTATAGCAGTCAATAAATAAAATAACATGCAACTTTCTTTGTAATTAGATTTGCTGTATTTAATTGCTGTAAATTTTACAATATTGCAAAGGCAGCTTGGGTTGCTAGGAAAGTACTAAAATACATACAGTAAAGAAATGTAAACATCTACAGTTGCATATGTATGGTAATATATTAATGCTGTTGATGTATAAAGAAACACATAACTCAATACACCTGCATAATACTGTACAACTGAGCTGAAGATTGAGAGTAATGCTCAAACAGGACGTATTTGAAGTGCTAGGATTTAAGTTCAAGTTCAAGTAGTTCAAGTAGGCTTTATTGTCACTTCAACCATATACAGTTAGTACACAGTGAAATGAAACAACGTTCCTCTAGGACCAAGGTGTTACATGCAACATAAACTTACAACATAAATTAACAGAGAAGCTAAACTAGCTAACTAAGAGGCCTAGTTAGCTGGCTA
>JAOVVB010252284.1:0-20209 GCA_028570985.1 Heterobranchus longifilis | reverse complement strand
AGAAATGTGTACATTGATATTGCGATGACGATAAAAAAACGATATATTGTGCAGCCCTTACATATACATATATATATATATATACACACACAGCACATGTGCACAAACACTCTGCAGACAATGCAGATTAAATGTCACAATCCCTAATCAGCTTCCTTGAGATGTACACACATGCACACACACACACACACACACGCACACGCACACCCAGGTGGACTGGATGCAGTAATCGTAATAATTGTTCCGACAGCAGTGATGACAGCTGTGAAAGCCTGAATGACAGACTAGGACAGAGAAATGACCTCATTCACTCATTCACAAACACCTGCTTATACAGTGTCAGTGCAAACTAAAAACTCACAGTACACGTTCAATACTTTTTTCCCAAAGATGGTTTCTGTCATTTTAGGTAGTTCTTGTCATGCTGATGTTTGTTCAAGTTAGTCAAATTAGTTATTTGATGCTAGAAAAACGTGGTGAAACGTCATGATTGACAGCTGTTATTGACTCGTGATTGGTCGGGCGGGTGTACGGGTGAGACCTCCACCCATACGCCCGGTCACTACTGTCTATGATTCAGACTTTCATGAGGAGGCTGTTTCACCAGACGCTGAGTTATTCTGTTTAATATGTTTTCATGTTGAATTCTGAGCTCACACTGTCGCATAAATACACACAAAATAGCAGTTTTTCAGACACTGCCTGTCCCTTTCAAGCTCCATTAGATTAGACAGGACTGATAAAAGGAAGGATGAGCAGACTAAAGGAGAAAGAATAAATAATATTTGGAAAAGGGAAGCAAAGAAGGGATGAAGGAAACAACTATGGAAGGCATTAAGTAGAGAAGCAGGATAAACCTAGTGACTTTTTACTTTTCTGTTCCAGGACACAGCCTCCCCCTTACATATTTCATCTCTACCGCTATTTATATTAAGAAAAAAAAACCATCGCTGAATTATTGATATGACTACCCTCCGTGTTTCTCTATCACACAGGGTTCCTGTCTTTCTCAAACACTAACACTCATCTGCACCGCCTTGTCAAACACATTCATTTTTCAATAACAGCACAAGGTTGTATTCTGTCACAGTGTATATTCCATCTAATGCATGGTGAAAAGAGGAGTAACCTGTTAAAAAATACTGAAAATAGACAACTCTGACAACAGAGTTTAGTACATTAGTACATTAGTACATTAGCATTTATTCAACAATTAGATATATTTGTTTGCCGAATATGTGCATTCAGTGTGTACATGGCAAAATGGGAAAATACAAACAAGCAGGAGAGTTTGCATGTATGGTTAGTAAACTTACTGAGAACATAAAACCTACTAAGGCAAAGGATAACTTCCTTAAGAAAAGTAAAACTTATTAGGTCAAAATATCACTTGGCCTCCCAAGGTTTGATATTTATCTGCTACAACAGTGTGGAACTATATAAGCTATATAAATAGACTAAAGCCCCCCACATACTAGCCGGATAGGTCGTCCGTGTAAAGATCGCGCGGACGTGCACGCGGTTCTATTCATTCTTATCAGGGTCCGTGTCGATCCACACGCCACACTCTCTTCCAGTTGCTGGCGGTTGGTTGTCTTTGTATTCCTTTAAAAGACGGATTATATAAACGTGGGTAACAGCGGATCTTCTCAAACAATCTCTCTTTAAAACAAGCGTCCATTTTGCTATGATCGTCTTTTCTTCTTCTTGGCAATCCAGCTAGCGGTGCATACAGAGTAGTTACTGGATTTAACCCCAGTTCTATGAGTCCGTACAGACCTCTCTGCACACAGAAACAACAGAGCTTGTTATGCGTAGGCCTACGGGGCACTTTTTTCGGGCAGCACACCCACCGACCACATAGGGGTCGGCGGACGATGACGATATTTACGTTACACGCTGCACACGCGGATGCGGAAAGTATAAATTGGCCTGAAGAGTCTACAGCCACGGTAGCATCTCTGTGAGACTAAATGCTAACATCAGCATGCTAACATGCTCACAATGACTATGCTAACATGCTAATGTTGAGCAGGTATAATGTTTTCCATGTTTACTATGTTAGTGTAGCATGTTAGAATGCTAACATTTGCTAACTAGCACTAAACACAAAGTACAGCTGAGGCTGATGGGGATGTCATTAGCTTTGCAGGTACTTAAAGATGGTGCTACATGAAAAGTCACAGGATCGCCAAAGTTATTGTAATTCCTCCTATGGGGAACAAAGAAGTAAGCCTGTCACAATAATGACGTTAGCGACTTATCGAGGTCAGCAAAAATTATCAAGGTCATGTCTATATATCGTTGTGTTTACATGTGTGTTTGTTTACATAACAATGTTTTTTTTCACAGCGTCTGTAAAAAATGAACAGAAAAAAACTCTGCTGAGGCACATTTTGCTGTCAATTCTGGTCGCGCTGCTGTTTGTCCTGACAGCTACTGACCATCCAGTGCGGCAACATTTTGGGCTTAAGCCGAATAATGAGAGCCCATTTAGGATATTTTCTTATTTATTTCACATTCCAATTCCAATGTCTGAATATTTTTAAGAACTAAAAGTCCATTGCTCTTTGAAAGGGTGAACTTGAATTATTACTATATTACCATTATATCAGTGGCATAAAATGGTCTTAAAATGACAATAACACTGTTTATCGCAATTATTTCTGGGACAATATATCGTCCAACAAAAGTAGTTATCGTGACAAGCCTAGTTTGTACAAAAATTTTACAGCAATCCATTCAACAGATATTTCAATAAAAAACGAAAATGTCAACTTCATAAATGGGAAACGGGAATGTCTGTACAAAATGCAATCCATGCAATGGTTGCTAAGATATTTCAGTCTGAGCCAAAGTGGTGGCAAAACAACTGACTGACAGAGCGACATTCCCATCCCTAGAGCAACAAGGCAACAAGGCAACAAGGCTATAGCGTGGCTAAAAAAAACTAGGCCTTTAGAAGTGCCCTCTATCAGTCAAACCTGATCAGCAAAAACTGTGCTTCTGAGCTCATCTCTCCTTTAATGGCATCTTTCCCTCCCCCCTTTTTACTTCCCTCACTTGTCTTTTCCCCCTACTGTTCTACTTACTGTCTAGTGTGTGTGTGTGTGTGTGTGTGTGTGTGTGTGCCCTCTGAAGTGAAGGATGCACGTGATTCAGCTCTCCATGTCTGGTTTCCCCTCAGCCTCTATCCATTTGTCTTCCCATCTGTTTCCACCGCTCCTTCAGCTCACTTTAAACTTCTTATTCATCTGTTTCTCTGAATGTCACTTCATCCATCTTAATTTCATTGTGACTTCCTCTTCATCACTTTCAAAGACTTTTTTTTTCTCTTGATTGTTACCCTTTCTTTTTCTTCTTCCAGTTCATTTTTCTATACATCTCTCTATACATATACATCTGCATTCTCCTCTTGCACAATGTAGTGTGCCGTATATACATTTTACGAACTACACGTCTGTTTACTTCTACATTAACGTTAATCACCTCTAACTTTTTGTTTTTTTCATCCTTAAATCTGTTACTTCACTTTTCACAGTCTTCACATATTGTTAATAGTAACGGCTTTTATCGTTTGTTCTTATATATAGTGTTATTAGCAGTTTTGATCATTGTGTCTTTATATAGCAATGTAAAGCTAACCTAGCTGGCTAACGCTACTAAAATAAAGAAAAAAAAGCACTGTCAACTTTTTATACAAATGTTAAATACTATTAATATATGTACAAAGCTAACTGTGAAGTAGTTAACTAACTGAAGATGAAACGGCTGTGTAAAAAATGACACTGTTAGAGTCGAAGTTAATGTTGCATTTCAATAATGTTTCCTTAACGGTAGTGATCACCTTACAGCAATTTTTCATGTAAGTTAGTTAGCATTTTGTTAATAGTATATTTAAATGATCATTTCACATTAGTGTCTTAGATAACCATTAGCTAGTACCTCAGTGTATCACAATTTTCACAACTTAGCTAACATTACGTTGCTATGGCTCTTTTTTTACACTCTGTGCTTGCAAGAGTTGCCAAAATAAAATGAGAATTTAGCCGATGAAGACTGAGCAGAACTTCGTAGAGCTGACCGTGCTCCTCATAAACTTGACAGTGCTTTTCTTTATTTTAGTAACTGACTGGCTAATGTTACTATTTAAGGACACTGAGGTGATTATCAAAATTATCAAAATGCTAAAAACACTACAAAAACGAACGATAAATTATGTTACTATTAACAATATGTGTTTTTTTTCCATCATCATCATCTTTTCTCTACGTTGCTGAAAGAACATTATATTAATTTTTTTTTTATCCCTCTGACATTTCTCTCTCCATCATCTCTTCTTCCTTCTATTTTGTCTTTTGTGTTTCATTCACTTCTTCTGAAGAGCTGCAGGCCTTAACCCACATTACACACACACACACACACACACACACACACACACACACAATTTTTACATAATGTCTTCTTTATATCTACATATGTGTGACAGTTAATGGTGATGATTTCTCACGGTCTAAATAACATTTTGAACCATTTTTCCTCTTTGCTCTGTGTGCATATATTCATCACTGTCCGGTACACAGTAGTGGTACTTGTATATAAGCCTGTATATTATCTCTAGGTCTATCTCGAGGCAGCGGCAGTACATTACAGTACAGTACTATGAACAACCGTACTCCCCAGAGACCCTGAAGGCGTCACGCTGCTGCTCAAAGTAAATACAACACGAGTCATTCTCAATCTGCCTGACTGACTGACTGATTTACACGCATCCTTGCTTCTTTCTGTCTTTTCTTTCATCCATCTCTTCTATCAAGTTTGCTTCCCTCTATGCTTCTTTCCCACATTATTCCTTCCCTCAGTGTACCCTTATATATCTCTTTCCTTGCTTGACTTTCTTCTGTTCTTTGCCTACATACTTCCCTCCCTATAATTTCCATTCTTCCTTCCTTACATACATCATACTTCCCTACGTACTCCATTTCTTGCGTAATTCCTCTATTATGGCTGGATCAGACTACATGATATCAGCCCGACCTGATCGTGAATGACAATGGCCGTCGGCTGCGTCAGTCGATCGTTTTATCTCGTGTATTGTGTCATAGTAAATGACAATGGACGCTGCATCTGAGATGCTTAAAATGAAGACTAGCATAAGACATAAAGACCAGCACGTTTGATTTTTTTTTTTCCTCACAACGTGTTTCATCACAGCCGTGACTTTGACTAACACAGAGCGTTCTGCAGCGCACAATTGTAAACATGGCGAAGCGAAAGCGCAGCGAAGTTGTTGGTGCTGTGAGGTGGAATTGTGAACTGGAGTTCTGGCAACAACAGCCAAAGCTTTTTGATGTTTCACAGAGGGTCTACCATGTCAGAGTAAAAAAAAAAAAGAAAAAAGCTGGCGAGAAATAGCAGCGGAACGTCAGCAACCCGGTGAGCTACTGTCATTCACCATAATGGAGGAGGCTCGGGGAGATAAACAGACCATAAAATTCACAAATAGTGAACTGGAGAGCGTAAACAAACATCAGACACAGACCTTCATTTCTAATTCCCTCTGTTTAAGAAGTATATTTGTTTCAAATTCGCTCTCGTTTGTCCTGTTAAATTTACAGCATTATGCCGTCATTTCAAACACTTCCCGTATCCCTTTGAAATTAAAAGCCCTCTAATGTTTCAGTGAGTGGAGAGAATACATTTGCCGAAACTTGTTGTAGAAAATTCACGCACGACCACCAGCTTGGTCGTGTACCAACGTGTAGTCTGTCATGTGTCTCGGTCAAGTCACGACAAAAAATTATTAATTCGAAAAATATTGTGCAGTCTGAATTGTTCACTTTCTAATTTGTCTTTCTTTCTTTCCTTTTCAGTTGCTTCCTCTCTTCCTTCTTTTCACCTCTAAGCCTGCGTCTGGATCGATAAAGGGGAGGTGAGAGAGCACTCGGCCTTTACACTCGTTTCATTGTGGCGTGAGCAGAATCACTTTGGAGGAAAGAAAGAAAGCATAACTGAAAAGGATGTCTGTGTTTTGTGTTTCTCTTGAAACCTTCATTCTCTTTTGTCCTTTGCCTTTTTGCCCTTGCTTGGTCTACAGTCTTTATCTTTTATTTTTCTATTTCTCTTTCCTCTGTCTGTTGCCTTTTCTCAATCTTCCACTCTTGCGTGCTTTCTTCTCCTCATCCATCTCCATTTCTTGATCATTGTATGTCCACCTCAGAATATTGGCCTTTTTATTTCACCCTTCATCTTTCCTTCTTGTTCTTCCTTCACCCCCCTCTTATGGACCAAGTATCCATGAAAAAACAAAAGCTTCACTTACTTAACTGCTAATGGACTATTGGAGGCCATGTTACACTGATTTCAAAGTGACAAAAAAATCCTTCTCAAGCCAATTTTTTGGTTGATTTGTTTTTCTTGGTAACTTGCAGTGAAGCTAATATTGTTTCCCAGTTCCAGTTGTTGCTATGACCACTTTTTATTGGTTCGCTTGCTGAAAAACAACTTGTTAGCATGTAGCATTTTATCTGACAAAGCAAGTTGGTTTGTCGCTGCCTAATTTATGACTCAATAGCAAAATGCCCTTTGTTGTTATCACCCATGGGTTAGCACGTTGTTCTGTGGTGGTAATTAATACATTCATGCCTCATGGGAGCATAGACTAGTGTGCAGACTCTACTTTTTTGTCGTTTTAGTATGTTGTTCTCTCAGCAGCAGAGCTGAGCTTCAGTATGATCACCTTAGATTATATCACAGAGGAATACAACATGAACTTTTTTTTACCAGGTATGTCTTTTGAATCTATACTCCAATTAGGATTAAATGTATCCTAATAGGGGTGTAACGGTACGAATACACGTACTGTTACACCCCAGTTTCAGTGCAGGACATTCGGTTCAGTATGCGTCATTGGTCAGATACGCCCTGTGACCCAAACACACCTAAATAATCTATTTATGTTTTACTGGGAATGTTTTGGCCGTGCACCAGTTGCTGTTAGCTGTAGCATGCTAGTCTGCTTAGCCCGGTTAGTGGTGTTAATCGAGCTCAGTGGACAACGAGTTGTGTCTAAATGTACTTTGACATTGTTCTGCTGAAGTCAGATACATCTGTGGAAACACTTTAAACATTAAATTTATGACGGTGTCACCAGAATGTGTTGATTAATGGAATGCCTTCCTCTTAAATTAAATTTGTGTAAAAGTATAGGGACGATTAAGAACAAAATAACAGGAAATTAATAGATTAACAGGTTCATATTATCAAGAAAAATGTGAGCCTGATAGGTAATATTGACTTAGTTAAAAAATAAATTAAGTTAATGAATGCAATTAAGAATAATTTGAATTACTAATGAGGTTAATGAATAGGGGTGGTAGATCCATGTACCGAGGTGCAAGGTGCACGTATATAAATGTATAGTATATCTACATATACAGCATAATATCCATAGACAAAAAAAAACAAGAAAGTGGGGATTTAAGGATTAAAGCGAGTGATAGAAAGGCTAGTAGAAGACTAAAGTAATGGAGGGGGCAGAGAGGTAGTTAGAAAGAGAGGAAAAACAACATCAGCTATCACAGAAGTTTGTAAAAGAACAAAAAAGAGAGAATCTGAAATGAAATATAGGCATGTACACTGATGATAATAAAAGCAAAAGAATGGAGAAAAGACAGTGAATTCCTCAGAGGAAAGATGAGAGGTTCAGGTCTAACTGCATCCTCACAGTGAAGAGGAGGAAGTCCAACAGTGGAATGAATAGCATTTTCTATTTGTGCTGAATGGTATCGATTGTCTGGGAGGAGATGATTCTGAATGTGTGTGTATCTGTGTGTGTGCGAGTATAGTTCTTGTTCTCAAATATGTGTAAAATCAGAGGCGTTGGGTCATTTGGAGCAAGTGGGGCAAAGTCCCACCTGCTGAAACAGAAACAAGTGTGGCTTTGCTATTATTTATCATCATTCTACAATTTATGGTCAGTAGCTGGATATAAAATGGTGTTTTAAATGCACTTGGCTCAAGAGGTTGCTGTGTGGGGATAGCCCCATGTTCGCAATGTAAAGTGCATCAAGTGTGGGAATACAACAGTACACATGCCCAAAGCCTTTTGCACTGACATCAAATTTGATGCCACGTGTGGCTGATTGCCTGTTGCCTCGCTGCAATTTGATTGGCAAGTACTATTGTCATCATTTGCTGGTAGATGGCAGAAGTTAGTATATATTTTAAAGAAGATAGTAACGGGGGTCACCATGAACACTGCGGATTATCTTCTACATCACAAATTTGAAAATCTGCCTTTAAGAAAAACACCAGCACACCACCAAACCGCTTGTAAAAATACTTAGATTTAACATGGAGCGGGACGCCCTGGTAGCTCACCTGGTAGAGCATGTGCCCCATATAATAAGTCCTTACTGCAGTGGTCCTTTGCTGCATGTCATCCCCTCTTTTTCTCTCAGCACTTTCCTGTCAATCTTCAGCTATACTATCGAAGGCAAAAAGCCCAAAAAATAATCTTGGAAAAAAAAAAAAAAAAAAAGATTTAATGTGGATTGGTTCTCCAGGAAAAATGGCTAACTGCTAGCTTGTCAGAAATGGCTACCCAAACTGACAGTGCATACAAACGACAAAGTTGAGGAGAACAGGTATGTGCCCAGTTAGATTATTACCTGTGGTAAATGTGAAACAAAAATTATGTCAAATTGTAAAATTATGTAATTTTCTGGTTTTGCATCTGGTGTGCCCCACCATTTTTTCCACCTAAAACAGCACTGTGTACAACAATATGTGTTTTGCTTGCTGGAATACATATGCATGTATCTATATATCTATATATCTCTGTATGTGACATATGTGTGTACACTGTGTGTATGTGCAACACTCTTACCTCCACCAGATGTGGCGTGGGGTTGAAGCCACACAGGTTACACACTTGGCTGTGACACTGCGTGCAGCTGTTGTAGTTGGGCGGGTCGGAGCTGTCGATGTTCAGTTCTGTTTTACAAAGAGGACAGTTCACTTTAGGCTTCACAGGCTCTGGAGCAGGCACGGGGGCCGCCACAGGCTCCTGCTTCTGCGGCGCTTTCTGCAGATGAGCAGGTGTTTGCTGATGTTGTTGTCC
This sequence comes from Heterobranchus longifilis, assembly GCA_028570985.1. Classification (NCBI taxonomy): domain Eukaryota; kingdom Metazoa; phylum Chordata; class Actinopteri; order Siluriformes; family Clariidae; genus Heterobranchus; species Heterobranchus longifilis. The sequence continues at coordinate 11,085 of JAOVVB010252284.1, read as the reverse complement.
TTGCGGCCCTTTTTGATGATGCACGGGTGACTGCTGTTGCGGCATTCCTTGTTGGTGGGGCATGGTCTGCTGCTTCTGGCTTGGTGCATGTGGTCCACCCATTTGGGGACCCCCCATTTGGGGACCCCCCATTTGGCTCGGTGGATAAGGGCCTCCCATTTGGCTCTGTGCATGAGGACCCCCCATTTGGCTCTGCGCATGAGGACCCCCCATTTGGCTCTGCGCAGGAGGACCCCCCATTTGGCTCTGCGCATGAGGACCCCCCATTTGGCTCTGCGCCTGAGGACCCCCCATTTGGCTCGGCGCATGAGGGCCACCCATTTGAGTTGGAGCATGAGGGCCCCCCGTACTGAAGGGTTTGGTGCCAGGGGCCCCTTGTTGTTGCTGCCTATTGTCAGGAGTTGCATTACTGAACACAACCTTGCCTCGTGCAGGGCTTGGCTGGGTGGAAGCAGTGGGTAGAGGGTCAACATTGATCAGGGTACTCGCCTGATTGAGCAGTGATGCCCCGAAGCCAAACAGTTTGGTCAGGCCATCCTGGGCAGGAGGGGGGGCCTGACTCTGAGGTCTGTGGGCTGGGGAGGAGCCGGCGCTTCTGGTCTGGTCAGGGTGCCGCGCCATAGACTGGTGCATCGGAGAACCGCGACCCAAATCGGGCTGGGACGGAGCCTTGGTCAAGCCAGGGAGGGGCACAGCGCCAGGGTGGGGAATCCTTGGACCCCCAGGCTGGTTGGGGCCTCCTGTGGGACCTCCTCCTGGACCTCCAACACCTCCTGGAGCTCCAGGACCTCTCTGGGAGTACGGGTCGGACCTCATACCCTGCTGAAAGGACCCTGTCTGAGTCTGGGGGCCGCCAGGGCCTGGGTGTCTCTGCAAGCCTGGGGAGGTATGAGGCTGAGTCTGGGGTCCTGGCTTGGACGCAGGGTACGACTGGGGCTGAGGCTGGGGATACTGCTGGGACTGGGGCTGGGGCTGGGACTGGGGATACTGCTGGGACTGGGGCTGGGACTGGGGATACTGCTGGGACTGGGGCTGAGACTGGGAGTATGGCTGGGACTGGGGCTGAGACTGGGGAAACTGCTGAGACTGGGGCTGGGCCTGGGACTGGGGCTGAGACTGGGAGTATGGCTGAGAATGGGGCTGAGACTGGGGATACTGCTGGGACTGGGAGTATGGCTGGGACTGGGAGTAAGGTTGATTCTGGCCGTAGGGCTGAGACGGAGGCTGCTGTTGCTGCTGCTGCCGCTGGGTGGGCTGACTCTGTGCCAAAGGTTTGGGCTGTACTGCTGCTGCTGCTGCTGCTGCTGGCTGTATTGGCTGAGGCGCGGGCTGCTGAGGCTGGACGATGGGTTTGGCTTGGTGGGACGGAGAGTGAATCTGCTGTTGGCTCTTAGAGCGAGGCGTGGTCATATCAATGCCAAGAGCTCTCTGCATCTGACAATTCAGACACAGCCACTCCTGGACCTGCAGACAAAGAACAGACAGGTTTGATGTTACTTTAACCTTTCTCTGGTTTCACAATTTCACAGATATGTTCCATATCAGCTTGTTCCAATGTGTCATTGATCTATGCACTGAGTGACTGTACCAACCCATCAAAACTGAAATATTCTAGGTGTGACTTCTCATACATAATTCCCCAAATTTAGCATACGTATTTCGTATCTTTGAGATCTTCACTGGAATTTAAAATAAGGTTCTGACGGTATGCTAGGCAGCACAACATGTGTTCACTGACTGGGTCAGTTAGGTCGCAGAGGTTATGACTGCTGTCTGCTTTAGCGATGTAAGAAAAATCTTAGTGCTGAAACCAGGTAAAAGAAAGCAAGTAACATAAGAAAAGAAGGAGAAAAAAAAGATAATAAATGGGCAGGGGCATTATAGATATAAAACATGATTATGATTATTTGATTTTCCCTTTCAAAGCTGATTGTTATTGATTACTTTAATATCATCGCTGTCTCAAACAGGGCGCACCAGTGTCTCATCTAAACCACATGGACACTGTATTCATTCAGCCAACTTCAAAGCTGCAGATGATGGAGAGAGTGCATTCGGATGGCTACGCATAGAATATGGTCCATCTTGCTTCCCGTGGAAAACAGAAGTGCAGAGAGAATAGTTGTAATCAACCAGAAATAGAGGGAGAGAGAGGTAAATCAACCACAAATTGACTGCAGCGCTGAGTGATTGCTGAGCCGAAACCGCAACCTGAGCGAAAAAAGCATTACATCTCTCACAGACACATACACATATATAATAAATCCACACGGGTACACAGGTATGCACACACGTAGAAATCAAGTGACACAAGCGAGACACAAACAGATACGATAAGAGACACACACACACAGTCAAATGAAATGAATACGAAACAGCCCTCGGCATCTAAAAATAAAAAAATAAAAACATCACCCCTCCTCCTCCTCCTCTTCTCCATGTCTTCCTTCTCTTCTTCCTCCAGATGAGAGCTGATACTCCCTTGTGTCCGGACCTTGCTCGGCTCTCTAATTTCTCCCGACTGCAAAAAAGCACACAGCTTCTCTCTGAACTGTGTCAACCTGCTCTCGTCCTGTCTGTGTAGCTTTGCATCCACCGTGGCCACCCGGCTGCCATAAATAGTGCTATTTTAGCTCCTCTGCAACCAGAGCAAAGCTAGTCAATCTGGGCACGTTTCAAGCGTTTCTCCCATCCCCTTTCCTTCCCACAATGCAATGCGCAAATGCACTGTATCACCCCACCCGCTATCCACTGAATCCCCCCCCTTGGATTTTTTTTGCTAAAGGACAAGTTGGCTCCTTGAATTTGAGGGGAAGATGTGGAGAGAAAAAATGTCTGCATCAGTCACGTACCCTAACTAAGCACTTCCACCCACTGTGCTGTCCCAGCCTGCTTTGCAGTCTGGCATTTTCTAGCTTGACGGCATTACTGATCCCATGTTCTGTTAACTCAGCGGCTACAGCCACTGCTACAGCCTGACATCCTCCTTTCCTCCTTAACATATTCTCTTTGTAGCTGTCTTTCCTCTCCTCCCTGCTTCTCGTCTCCCTGTTTTTTTCTCATCTTCACACCCCCCTGTACCACTTTTCCATCTTTACCCCCATTTTTCTGTTCTCTCTCTCTGATCAGCTTGAAAATGTAGGTCTCGTTCCTTGAATAGCTGAAACAGAAGGAGATTTTAAAGTATAATTTTGCTGTGCAGGCTCCTCCTACGTTGTGCTGCCATAATTACATCTGATGAAGATGGCGAGAGGGAGACGAAGAGAGGTAGCTAGGGAGAAAGAGGAGAGGGTGGGGGTGATTTTAATGAGTCCCTGTCTATCCCTCTGCTTTATAAGCAACATCACAAGAGACACTCGAATGAATGAGGGATAACGTGAAGGATGGAAGGATGGGAAAAGGCAGTGAGAAGATGGAGAGGGAGCAAACAGTGGGGGGAAGAGGAGTCAGCAGTTTTTTAATCCAGGCAGCTCTTCAGCTCTCATCATGTCAAGCTTAATCAACAGCAGCAGCACAGAATATCCACTTCTGCGAATCCTTTACACACACACGTCACCATCGCAACTACTAAACTGATGGTGACGTTTAATGTCCTCGACAGCCTCTGTAGTCTCATTTAGCCACTTGTTAGCAACCGCCTTTTTACACACGTCAAAGCTTCGAAATTCACCAGCGGGATATTTACAGACATGTTTTATATCGTAGAACAAAACGTTAAAATCTCTGAAGCTTGTGTGAAACACAGACCTTATTTCAGACAAACACATTCAAAAAACACACTGACATCGAGACGAGGGAACCAGAGGTGCCAAAATGTTCACTCATTTCCAGGATTTGAAACTACAAACTTAGGCGCCCTATAGCACTACAGCTAAGATGAAAAATATGTATTTTTTGTCCCATTTACATGCTCATTACATGTCATGTAACGTGTCTCATTAATATATTATCAGTTATATATATATTTCTTATATGTTCTGTTACTCCACCTTCAGGTACAGTAAAGCCTTGAATACATTCATCTAGGGCTCTTTATCTCCATTGTTTTCATTTTAATAAATGCATGCATTTAGATGGCAAAAACTCCCACAGCTCCCACATCTGTGATTTTTTTTTTTTTACATATCTGAGGCTCTGGATTCACATCAAAGATTGCCACAACGGGAGCTGCCGCGCCACCGTACTGAACGTATCTGATTCCAATACATTATTCAAGACTCGCTCCTATACGCTACATATTCACCAATCTGGAGTCAATTGAGCTGCAAGCCTGCACAATCGCAGAGATGTTCCCAGTCAACCAAACGAAAGACACACAGGCAATCTGCGACAAAGCCGCCGAGAACAGTCAAACAAGTGATGAAATTCGATGAGAGTCTGTTGCGTGAAATGCTATTCAGAAGAAGTTAGAATGTTCTTTGTGTGGCTTTTCTTCAACTACTGACCATGAAATATTTTTTCCGCTTTCCAAAAAGCTGCCGAAAAGTTTCGGCGGTGCGGTTCGGGAGCAGCTTTCATAACTTGTCCTTGGAGGCATTTATTTACTGTGCACTTTTAGAGGGACATCCACTCCCGTGTGCAACACAAGGGCACGATACAATCCGGATGAATAGGCATGACATGTCGCAGAGGTAAATGAGTTGTCACTTACGATCCTCTTTTTCATCACCGATGAGCAGTGCGCTTTAAACGAAAAGTCCCAACCTTAAAAAAAAAAAAAAAAAAAAGATCCACTTTGTTCCCATTTTGCACCCTCTACCTCACACTTCAAGTCGGTGTGTATGTGCGCTCCACTTCCCAGCATAAATCAATATACTTTGAGCCAAATGTCAACATTGGTTAGAGAGAAAGCAGCGGGCAGAGGAGACAAAAATACAGAGAAGGCGCATTGATTCATTATATAAGATGGTTTGTGACATTATACAGTGTATCTCTGGTCAAAAGTGTAACACTCTAAAAGGGCATTCCAATTCATTTACCAGCACGACAGGAAAACTTTTTTGGGTATTTTGGGTCTGTGCGTTTTATAGATTGTATATCACATCCAGCTATTCATTTCAGAGCTGCTCTTTTTTTTTTTTTTCTTTTTTTTTAACTTATATCTCTCACAGATATTGGGCTCTTGCTTATCGATTGCTTTGTATTCAGTGGACTTAATTAGAGCAGTGCTTTCCGAGTGGCGGCGTGTTTTGTTTGATCGGTCATTAGCAACTAATCATTAATGTGTCTGAACATTTCCTTTTTTATCTTTTGGAAAGCCTTATCTGGGGAGGCGTTCAATCAGGGGAGCTCGGCAAGGTTGAAGAATACATTTGTGCCTTTTGTGATCAAAAGTTATTATCTTCCACGCCTGTGCGTCTTACCGAGTGCGTTCTCCCGCTCTTGTTCTTAGATCTTGAGTGGCTTCAGATAGAGCAAAGTCAATGAAAAAAAAAAGGTGTAGAGACTTGAATATTATTTATTTAGGAGTGGAAAACACAGAGGCTCTTTGTGTCTCTTATCAGCAGAGGAAGAAATCTTTTTTTTTTTCATACTCGCATCATATTTTCCAAATGATACTTCTAAGGCAGGCTATTGATTTGTATCGTGACCCCTTTTCTTCCTTGTTGTGTACACGGCGTATCGTAGATCAGTTATGCTTGGCTTCTGCACCGTATGTGTTGGATGTTGAATTAATCAGTTTGCATACGTACGAGGTGAGGCAGACAGAGAGAAAGAAAGAAAGACGTGGGGATAATTAATTGGATCTCAGCTGTAGTTGACATTGACACACAGTAACGCTCAGCATTAGCAATGTGATGTTTTACATCTGTAGTAGGATCATGCATGCATTATCGCATGTTGACTACATCTACCCCACCTTAATTGGCTTATGTCTCAAAATGACAGCATCTGGAAGCCCCGTGTTGTATGAAAGGCATTCACAAATTGCTTCTTTTAATGATTTTTCTCTCCGGCTATTTCTCTCTACTGTTCTTTTCAACTGTTTTATTTCTTTTCCTCTGTGATCCTTCTTTCTCTCGAGCAGCTCTTTCCCCCGCACCTACTTTCATCATCCGTCTTCCTCCTATCACCAGTTATTTTACAGATATTTACATCCCTCTTACGTCCCCCATTTACTCTCCTGTTTTCCTCGCCACATCTTTCTCCATTTCTTAGAAAAGCACAGGCAGTCTAAAGTGAGCAAAAGCCGCAGCCAGAGACTCTGTGATTGATAAATCCCTCCATGCTAGTGACAGGGGGCTCCTCAGCTCCAATCACAGTACAAATTTCTGTCTCTAGTTTCATAAAAAAAACAGGAGTCAGAGGATATGAATGAATAAATACCTGTTTTTTTTTATTTGTTCAAGGTTTTTTTTAATGGCAGCTTCCATTTGCAGACGTCATTTGCACTATGCTATTAGTACACAGGTGTCAGTAGACAACAATGGTATTTACACCCAATTTTGTTCCTTAAAACTAACCAAAATGAAAATAATAAGTCGGCTAAGTGTAAACATAGACTTCTCTCGGGACGTAAACCCCAGTCTCCTGGATTTAAGTCTTGTGTTTGACCCTTTGATCCACCACAACCTCCTCTGCACTTGTAGTTTGGCGTTATTTATACTACAGAGAGGAGCTGCTGTATGCCTACTCTCACCCAAGTGCAAATAGACCCTCTTTTTTTTTTATTTGTTATACCTTTTTTTCCCACCAAAATTAGCTTGTAAATGCAGGTTTTTATGCGTGTTAAAAATAGGCGATAGACTCCTTTCCCATTGCCTTTTTGATTTTTTTGCTGGTATGTCACATTCGATTCACACCAGAAAACAGGGTTAGTGTAAAGTGTTACGTTAGTAACTTCTTGTTTATATCAGTCTCTCTTTCAAACTCGGACTAATTTGGAACGACGTCCGAGCGCTGCTTGGATGGAGACGGACGGAATTTGTTGCTGAGATGACAAACTCTATGAACAGAATCTGTAGGCAAGGGACAAGATTTAGGAATCGGAAGCACTCTGAGTAGTATTGAGGAATAACGTTTGAGCGGGGGTGGGACTTGCTTTGGTTGTATGCAGGTAAAAAGACCATGTGGCGAGAGAAAGTGTCGAAATGTCGTCCGGACCTAAAACACCGACAAAAAGTATTGATGTTTGTGTATGTTATGGAGAAACGCTCAACTTGCATAATAAAAGAAGCAAATTGCTTTCAAAGTCAGGTTACACAATTGCCTTTGAAAAAATGACAGGAGCTGGCGATTCTCCCATCGGACTGTAAACAGAGAGTGACGCACAGAAGAAGAAGTCTTGGCCCCGGAGTCATCCATAAGGAGCGTGAGCTTGGCCGGTAACCCCCAGAGGCTAGATCGTAAAAAAAAAAAAGACAATAGCCGATGCGTTCCGAGATTGCAGAAGTTACAGACGGAAAAAAGGGCAAAAATTAGCCTGTCCGCCCGGGTGGCATGTTTCCATCACTGCCAATCGGAGCCAATAAATACCCGTGACGACCGCAGAGCCATTTGTCCCGGTAATAAATGCAGATTACAACCTTTCCCACTCAAGACAAAAGCCAGATGTTAGTGGGTGTTTTTTTTTGAGCCAGTGGTAAAGGGGTTTCAGATTCAGAATCGCTAACTCTAACCGCATGATTAACTTATGTTGATAAGCGTGCAATCATAGTGCAATATGTTTGATGGGGCATCATTAATACGGCCGCAGCAACACAAAGAACCCACGCGCTCCATAGTGAGTGAACAATTGCCACACATCCATTAAGTGGCATGTTAACAGAAAGCCCTCTGCTCTGCCACACAATGATAGGCTTTATGGGAAATTTAATAAGCCCCTATCCGAGTATTGCCCACATGCCTTATCGCTGCCAATAGAAAAATATCCATTTGGCCTCTGACATCTTCAGAATTATGAGCCCTCGCTATTTATGAGCCCATCCTTATTCTTTACCCCACATCCTGCACTGCCACCCGCCCATCTCACATCCTGACTTATCGCATCTGTTGCACCCTTTTTTCTGCCTCTCTCTCTTCCGATTCTCCTCCCTTGTGTTGTAAGGGCCAAAATAAACATTAGCCATTCAGCTAGTTAAGCTGGGGGGCCTCAAAGTGGCGGGGTGCCTCTGATGTGGATCTGCTTTAGAGAAGAGGTTAATAAGATCTTTGAGAATAGTCGTAGCAACAGGATCTGGCACGGCCTTCTCTACTGATCAGTGTTGCGGGGGGACGGGGACGGGGTTGCAGGGGGGCGGCGGTGAAATGGGCATAAACACGGGCAGGGAAGCAGCATTTACATACTTTGGTGCCAAGAGCTGATATTTAATTACCGACCTGCCAAGATGGCGGGATCAGTTTGCGTGTTGTTCCATTTCAGTGCCATCTCATGAGACGGCTGCTTTGCAGGAAGGGCCAAAGACGCTGGCTACAGAATACCACAGCAGGCACAGAATACCACAGCAGGCACAGAATACCACAGCAGGCACAGAATACCACAGCAGGCACACGTTTCCTGGTGCGCACATGTGTATGTACCCAACACAGTGATTTCGGTAGCAGTTATATAATTATGAATCATACCAGACCCAAGCTTTTCAGTTGTGTTCCATTATTGGAGCGTGGTCTTTATTTCCGTCATCCCTGTGTGTCACTACCCATTTTGTCCCTCGGTCCTGAAAAGGTAATGAAAATAGTCTCCGGTATTTTGAATACAATTTCTACAAGCTCTGTGTCATTGTCAGTTCATCAAATCAGGCCTCATTGTTTATATGTGACAGCAGCAGCTTTGAGCTGTTGCCTTCAGGGCGGAGTCTCTTTGGATGAAAATATACACACACACTCACACACAAACACACACACACACACACACACACAAACACTCGCTCACTCTTCCCTCTGTCTCGCTCAGCTTCTTTGCTTGTGCAATGACGCACAGAGCAAAGTGCCAGGAATAGAACAGTTCAGTTGCATTCTCCCACAGTCCTTCCAGGATTAATGGACTCAATTGGGCAAAAACAATCATTTAGCAAGCTTTATTTTTTTATAAGGGCGCTACTAGTATTGGGCACAGGCTCACACAAAACCAGAAACCCATTGAAGAACATGATAATGACACAGCATGAGGTATAAAGTAATTTAGTGCTAATTGCTTCTTCCACATGAGTAAGGAATCAATCTAAAACTTAACTACAAGCTAAACTGTTTTCCTGAATGAATGTTATTTCTTGCTAAGATATTTGTTATAAAACTTGTTGCTTTAAAGTGTTATTTTACATTTTTTTATTCCTCTATTCAGATATTAGTGCAGATATCTGCTGGTAGCCTTTTGCCTGGCAAAGTGTATTGCACCGTAGGCAACATTATCTAACTAGTATTAGTGTCCTCCAAGTGGAGATTAGTTAATTAAGGATAATTGTTAACTGATGAACAAATTGTCAGCAACTTGCTCGTCCCCTATTAAGCATTCTAAAACTATTAATGTTATAACCAGCTAACATAACATTAGCCTGTTTCATAATTTTTGTATTTTGTCAGATGAATTGGCAGGTTAATAATAAGCTAAAGGCTAATGCTAGGTTAACAGCAGATCTGCAATCTGAAGCATGCAATATCAATGCTAAAATAAGCCAAAAAAAACCTCCTTACATTTTAGGTGATTTTGACCACTGATGCATCGCCGACTTCAATAACTTCATAAGCCAAAACCATGTGCATCAATTTTAAGTGTCCCCTGGAAACAGTTTCCGTTGTGTTATGAGCTTCTTGCCTCACTTTTTCTAAATTCTGTGTTGTGAAGTTGATGTTTTTGTGTGTTGTGAAGTTGATGTTTTTGCGTGTTGTGAAGTTGTTTCCGTGCGGCGTGAAGTTGTTTTTGTGCGTCGTGAACTTGATATTTTCGTGCGTCGTCACGTTGATAATTTTGTCTGTCGTGAAGTTGGTGAATCGTCTAAATGCTGCACATGTGTTGGCAAGTCGGTGAAGATGTTTATTCATTTGCTTTTGCTGTGTCTATTTACAGTGCTTTGAGCTCTCAGGGCCACCGTAGTATTGCCACTCATACTAAAAAATCTATAATAATTATTTTTTCTCTTGCTTGTCCTCAATTTGACATTTATCCATTAAAAACTTCACCTATTTTCTACTTGATATCCCCTCAGGTGTCACAACAAGCTCTAGACAGGCCTCAGTAATGTTCAAATTAATTTTTAGGGAAGAGCTAATACATTTTGGAAGCACAGAGGGTCAAGGTTCGTAATCGTGTAATGAAAGCACTCAGACATGACAAGATGGAAGAGCACTGAGGAGAGATGTTGGGTTAGAACGGTCAAGAAGGTGAGGAAGGCAATCTGGCATTGACATCTTGAGTCTCATTATACCGAGGGGTGTGTTTGGACAGGGGGTTTTTCACCCAGTGACTTTAGTGACACCCCAAAGTCAAAGTGAGAAACGCAGTCATTTTAATTTAGCAATTAACTGAAGTTGTAAGCAGAGCTGGATGTAATTTGACAGATGAGTGAAAATTCAGTCCAGAACTCAAAGCATGACATTCAGGACTCAGACTTTCATACTTGATGGGATGCAGATGGATTTTAGATGAAAATGCGAGGTGGCTGGGGAATTGTCCACATTAAGCTACGTTTATCATGATCAAAGTGGAATATCTGTCATTAGGGAAGTGAGTTGAAACCATTTGAGCTTTCATTAATTTCCCATGACATCCTTTATTTCTTTTTTGAGCCTGAAATGTAGTGCCTTTTTAGTCGACAATTTACGGGGCTAAAAAAATGAAGCAAACGCAGAGGTGCCAAAAACTGCAGTTCATCGAGTGGCCACTTGAGGCTGGCTCCAAAAGCGAGTCAATCCCCATAGACCCCCATGTTAAAATGTCCAACTTTACAGAAGAAAAAACATGTTTACAGCCTGGTACAAAAAACGGTTTTGGTCTCTGTAGCTAATTTCCCCATTCATGACTATTTTTTTAATTATATAATTAATCCAGTGGTGTAGTGGTTAGCCCTGTCGCCTCACAGCAAGAAGGTTCCAGGTTGAAATCCTGCCTGGGACAAGGACTGGGGCCTTTCTGTGTGGAGTTTGCATGTT
>JAOVVB010252275.1:0-20209 GCA_028570985.1 Heterobranchus longifilis | reverse complement strand
ATCAGGTAATGTTAAGTAGCTTTTAATGTAAACTAGGCTATAAAGTTAGACTAATGTATCTAACTTCAGCTCAGTGCCTGGCGTTTACTCACGGAGCACTTGTTTGCCGTCACTGAAAGTCTGCGGATCCAAACAGGAACGCATGTGGAGTGTCGCCTACAGACGTTAAAAAGTACTGATAAAAGAACCGTTAACATCAGAGCTACGGTCTTTAATAATGTTGCCCCCGGGGCCCGTTTAGTACCGGGTTTCGGTACCCATCCCTATACCGCCGGGCGCCAGGAGCCGCTGTTAAAAAACAATTTGCTTTTTGTGGAAACCCTCTTGCAGGTAGGCAGTTATCAAGTCGGTTGCTGCGCAGTGGTGTGAAAGCCCCTTTAGCACGCAGCTGTGGCCTTTTATAGGAATATCCAAGTATTTACATGGTTGTGGTACTAATACAGCACGCCTCTCCAGACTCAAAAATAATTACTTTCTACAAAAGGACAGATGCAAGGTAGGGGGACAATCCACACTGGCTAACATGAAACATAAAGGAAGTCTTTTGCAGACTGTTTTTTTTTTTTTCTGTCCAGAGGCTGCTTGCGTCTGGGTTTTTACCCATGCATATTAGACACAGGTGCAGGAATGGCCCATGGCTCATCAAAGGGTTTTCTGCTTTTCCAGCAGAAGTCCCTACGGGCTATCTCATCGCATGCTTCACGAGCCATTGCCTGGGGCAAGGATTTGAAACGTGTCCACTGATAAATGAACACCCCGTCCGAGCCAGACCCCCGTCCTTTGTTCCTTCTCTTTTAGCTTGTACGCCTTTATTAGAAGCCTTGCTGGTTGCAAGTTAGAGCACCATTGTAAAAGGGATTCTGGGCAATGAAAGCCAGTTTGAAATTGCATCGCTTTCATTTTTATGGAATGGAAAGAAACCGCAGGGGTGGGAAGGTGAATATTGTGGTGTCATAGCAGGTATGTTTTCAAAGAAACGTTTTCAGGGTTTAGGGTTTCCTCTGTTATGACATAAAACTTTTCCATTTCGTTTGGTAATATTTTTATTGCAGATTGGACAACATCAGGCTTGCAGTATTGCTTTTTCTGATCACCTGACACTGCTTACATGTGATATACTCCAGTGTTTATGCACAGTCTAACAATATGTGACAATTTAAGCTCCGGTTGGGTCATGCAGCTGTAAAGGTTTTACTTGTAATGTTTGTATTTCCTCTATTAAAGCCAAATACTTTGACATTAATTCAATCAAAAGCCTTAAAAGCCTCATGCTTTTATCTACAACTTCTTCAGGAAAATATTGGGATCCAGTTGAAATTGATCAAACAAATTACCTATTTAATCACTAATAAACTCTAAACTGAGCTGCCCCAAACTCGGTAAACATGTAGCATGTTTCATTCATACCTTTTTGTTAAAAGAAATTCACTGCAGACAATCAAACCTGTAAGTGTCAGCCCATGAAAGGAAATTAAATGGCTTGATTGACTTCCTCAGGAACAATGAATTCACTATCTCACCTGCTTTCCCTTTCACTGGGCATACACACACACACACGCACACACACACACACACACAGACACACACACACACTCCAGAAACCCCTGCACATTGCTGCATGTGCACTGCTATTATCTGCAGCTGATTAAATTCAAAACACCCGTCTCTGAGTAATGCTTTGTCTGCATTTGTACTCTGGGTGGAACAGTGCAAAAACATACAATGCATATCTGCCATACTAATCCTCAGCATGCATAAGTAGGAGACCGTACGTATCCATTTGTCCTCTGCTGTGGTTCCTCGTTGTTAGAATGCTGATATGGCCTGAACGGTTGGCCGAACAGAATAATTATGTATATTTCTGCTTAATACAGCACATCAAGTCAGATGTTAAAAAAACCACACTCTTGGATGCTCTTACATTGTTGTATACTGTTAGTCAGTGATGTTCAATCCATGATGTACAATGATGTTCATTCCAGGAGATACGTTTTTTTCTATTTGAGCTCCATGACATGTATTTGTCGTGAAGCATCTTGTGGCTGCATTGCATTCTGGTTTATTGTGGCTATTGTCTGTGTAGAAATTGATGTTTATTATCGTCAGTTTCTGACAAATCAATGTAGAAATAATCTCCTTGCTCTTTGATTTTGATTAAACGGACACCAAAATAGATCTGATTTGATGCGGCTCTAAGAGATTTTCTTCTGTTGTACAATATTGTAACGGCGCTGTATGCGTTACAACTGTGTTAGTGCATACTTTTAATCTTGGTTTACTATTTACAGCAGGGACTTAAAATCCCAGTGGCTTGTAAAGCAGTGGTGGTAGTTGTTTGTGGCCAGAATGCACATCGCAGTTTAACAGCTTTGGTGTGATGGCAGAGGTCTTAAGATTTGAGGAGTGGGCTCGTCGCATTTGTGGGAAAATCTGTGGGAAAACTACTGTCAAATTGGCCTTCAGCAAGACACTTAACAATGGTTTGCTTCTTTCTGTAGAGCAACACTAGAGCCCTTTGGTTGTACCAGCTCCCATATGTGATCTAAGACTTGCATGGTTCCTGGTAAGAACAAGGCGGTCAGCAAAACAGAAGAAGAAGGAAAAAAAAAGATACAAATCTGATCGTTTGAAGATATTTCCACACTTTACATATTGAAATAAGTAGCGCTGACGAAGGACATTGTAGGGTCACAGGCATCAATCATTACATCAGTGCCTAACTGCTGACATCTAAAGCTTGAAAAAAAAGACATTTGGAGGTCAGCTTTGGCAAAAAATGAGTGATTAACAAATCTGGTCAATTCTGAATAATCAAAAGTGAGTTCTATCTCTTTCTGGATTTGAGTGATCAATGCGCAAAGTCTAGCTTTGTTGGTCTATTTCTGTTGCACTTGCTATTCTTGGTTGTCAAAAAAAGATGCTGTTCTCTGTTGCTGTCATTGTCTTAAACACAGTCAGCTCCCTTGTTGGCCCCTTGTACTTTAGAATAGTTGCTTGGAAGAGTTGTGTGAGAAATCCCTAAAAGTGCCCGTTTGGTTACTTAGTAATGAGATGAAAAGAGCAGAATCCTCTTTTCTGTACACCACGCAGCTGTATTTAATTTGATATGAAATAGAAACTCGAGAGTTCATGTTAGGTCTCACTTTTGACTCTCTGAAGTAATAACTATGCATTTATTCTTTTTCTCACCTCTGAACATGGATTACAATCAGAGTGAGACGGAGCTTCGGAGAGTACTGAGGATGACTTCTGGCAGACCTGAATACAGAACAGAATAAAAAGGGCATGCACACGCATTGCAAAGGCGACTAAACAGAGCATTTCCTAAATACTGTAGTAGTTTTCTAATTTATTTCATGGGCCTCACCATTCATCTGCATTACACTGTGAACTATATGCTTCTTATCTCTGGTATTCAGTTTTCCTCCGTGCAGCTTCTCACAGGTCCCAGCAGGCATCAGGAGTTGCTGTTATCCCCAGGGATTTACTGCGACGCCTCTTTGCTCAGGAGCAGTTTTACAGCAAGTCTGTTGATGACAGACTTGCTGTTTTGAGGACTGGATCTGCTGTCTTTTTTTTTTTGTCACAGACAACACAAGGCCACCATTTGTACTCTTGAATGAACTGGCTTTCTTTTTTTTTGGCCAAAATAATATTCATTGAATTTCCTCCGAGTCCATGCTTGATTTATTTTACTGTTCATCTGATTTGTAAGAAAACGGAAAGATTGTGTTTTATGTCCCAAATCAACACAGCAGTTAGGAAACCACTCTAAAAATGGGCTGCCAAGAGTTTTTATTGTTCATGGTTGATTTCTAATGAGGCAAACCAGGGACAGCGTCTCCGTCAGCCACCGACCATTTACCCCTGTGGACACTGCAGGGACAATAGCTTCATCTATTCTGAACAATCACTTGTCTTCTTTTGTTTTTAAAAACAAGCAGATTTTCAGCTTTTTGGTCCACCGATTGAACGCCTCAGCATTTAAAGTTTACTTGCTGCAGTGCAGGAAACATTTCTACTTTATATTCACTAAAAGTCCCTCCTTAACACAACTGTTAACACATGTCCCCCCAGTGAACACTGATGACAGTTGTAGATTCACAATCATATTCCTTGACATTGATTGAGACAAATCTAGCCTCTCTCCTCCCCTCTGCTGTAAAGTCATTAGTCCCCATTTCTTCACCAGACATTGATGAGTCTCGCAGACAAATGATGCTTACCTTTCCACAGTCCCCCAGTAATTCCAGCAATACATTACCCACAACGCTCCCTCACAGTGAGTGCATCATTCTGCTCTTCATGCATTTGTAAAAAGCCTGTCTCCAGCATGTGTTTGGAAATGGAATGCAGAATCCCTTTTCTGCTTCTATTTTCTATTAAGGATGGTCCGAGGGCCCGCCGTGTCACTCTGATGAAGAGTAGCTGTAAATAAAGCACGCCGCCGCAACAAGGCCTTGGTTCCCATTAGAGAGCAGCCGCTCATCATCCGTCTCTCCCCGCGTATTTATCTACTGCCGCTACAGTAGGTCCACAACATATATTTTTCCCTCTCTTCCCAGACTTTTACGCTCTTGCAGGAGGAAGAATCAAGGACATCCTGACAGTCAGTTAAATTTAGGGTCTTCACACCCATCGCGACGCACAACTCTGGGAGGACGTCAACATTAATATGTCAGTTAAATGATAGAATCTTTCCCCCCACAATAATGGGGCTACTCGCAATTTGGCTAATAATAAGGCTCCTCTTAATTGGACGAGACAGTGATTCCTAACAGGGGACGTCAGCGCAGAGCACAAATTCAATTATGGCAAGCCATTTGACTTTGTAATTGATATTAAAGGACGTTAAATATGGCAGGAAGCTGTCAGCAAGAACTCTGAGGACAGATTAGGCTCAGCAGCAGCGACCTTTTCCACTATGTCTGTTTTTTTTTTTTACAAATGAAAACAACTTAATTTCAGATAAAAATGCATTTATATTAATAAAGAAGTGCTATCAGATTTACTCTACGCCACTTGAGGTTGTCAGTGATAACAGCTTGAGATGGAAAGGCTTGAAATTAAGTTTAAAAATCTTTCTAAAACAAAACCAGGAAGCTGGGATTGAAAACTGAAAGCTGGAATTCAAGCTTCTCCCTCCCTCCCTCCCTCTCCGCCACACACACACGCACACACACAGAGGCACACATCCGTGCATACCCGCGGTTCATCTTCCCTCGGTCAATACCACATACCTGCCACAAATGTTGAATGATTGCCTCCACTGCACCGCCCGTTCATTGCGGGAGAGATTGATCACACACATGATATTAGAAATGAAATGGCTTGCCACATGGAGTTGTTTTCCCTCCCGCTGCTCGCAGAGAAAAGCAACTCAACAAGTGTGCCAGATATAGGCCTCCTGACAACCGGGGTTGCTTTGGATATGTGCTCCAGTTTGGGGACACATGCCACGGTCCTCTGCGTGAGATGGATGGCGATCAATCACCTGATTTATGGCGGAATAGTCTCTCCGTGGCCTGCTTCC
This sequence comes from Heterobranchus longifilis, assembly GCA_028570985.1. Lineage (NCBI taxonomy): Eukaryota > Metazoa > Chordata > Actinopteri > Siluriformes > Clariidae > Heterobranchus > Heterobranchus longifilis. The sequence goes on along the minus strand of JAOVVB010252275.1, from coordinate 14,676 downwards.
TGACCTGTAATAATGTTACAACACCACGGCAATTTAGAAAAATGCCAGAGAAGGGTGAGGGCTGCAGGTCAGTGAAGATACAGTGTGTGGAGGTGCTTAAAGCTAAAGTGTGCTGTCAGTATCAAAGACATATCCGATTACAGCTACTTTTATTTATTTGATGCATCTGAGTTGAAGGCATTGACTTAAGAAAAATGTCACCCATAGGCGTATGAGGCCTATGGGATGATTGGATTTGGGTTTACTGAAATCCAGATTTGGGAAATGGGGTGGAAGTGTGGGTGGAGCTAATAGGGTCAGACACCTGTCAATCAAGCAGATATGTCCCCAAATACACTTATCTTTTAGTGCAGGGTAGCGTGTTTTTTGGTTGCATTTTTATTGATTTTGGAGCATCTTAACATGTGCAAAAATGAGTTATTCGGTAATCCTGTTCCATTCGCAGGATTTGTTTTAAATGCTCTCTGTTTGAGGAGTCAGCGTTTAAAAAGCTTTTTACCTCAGACAGGGATGCAACCAAACACACAATGTTGCTCACTGAGAATTAACTGTCACTGTGATATCTGATGAAGTGAGTATATAGTTTTTACTCTGCCCCCTTCAAGAGTTCTGATTTATTTAATCCCAAAAGTAGTAATTGTCATTGTACATACAGGAGGAAAAGTGTTTTCAGTAAATCATTATAGACTGAAAATCTCAAAGGCTATATAATAAAACATCCTTACCATCTGAGCTGAAAACTAAAGGGTTAAAGATGTGAAATATATACAGATGATGTAATTGAAACACTTGAATGTTCGTCCTACCTCCACGTGTTGTGCTTTCCTCCGTCTGCTCATTGTCTTGGAACCTCAACTGTCTGCAGGCATTCAACATTAAATGCAATATATTGCATTATCTCCAGTTTAATATTTCTCTCAGAAAGATAATACGTTAATTTCAGGCTCCCTTAGTAAATTATGCAGCCCACTTTAACAGCTGGGGCGTTTGGTACCAATTTGAGAGATTATATGTGTGGATGATAATGAGCTTTAGTCCAAAAGAGGATTTAAACATGGAGAAGGCTGGCCGCTGCTAAATTTAAGAAACTCTGGCTCTCAGGTTTAAAGGAAGAGGACTTTAGGCAAAGTAAAACTCCCCAAAGAAAAAAAAAGAAAACGGAGTAAATGAAAAATAAATAAGTAACATTTGTAATAAGGTTAAGGCAATTTGGACATTAACAGTAATGGTCCCGGAAATTATTTTAATTCCCCTTGACTGCTTGCCTCTCACAACGCTGAGCGACGGGGGGAAATTACGTTGTCGTCTCTCAGTACTATGCAAATGACCTGGAGGCGGCGATGGGACTGTACCCAAAAATATCACACATTTTAACCTGGGGCTGCACTGCATGATTAATCCATGTGTGTACTCCCCCTCATTCTGTCACTCTTTGCCTCTGCGTATCTGTCTGTCTGTCTCGCAATCTTAGCACAATTCTTATGTATTTATATTTATCTATGTCAGTTCCCACTTTTATCACAATTGACATGGCAGTTTGCTCTTTTTAGTTTCTCTCTCTCTCTCAAAAAAAAAACAAGGTTGTTCATCTCAACCTTCTGATCTCTGCCGTTTCTCTACCTGTCTTTGTTTCACCCAGCCTCTCTCCTCAACCTCCTGTGCATAGAAAGTGATAGTTATTGCTGCCATTGATTGCCGAGTTTCTCCTGGAGGCCAGACGGGATCCCCGGGGAGTCAGATAGATGTCTCACAGAATAATTAAAGCATTACACTCGTGCCTAATCCCATAATCATCATTAGATTTTAATTGGTTTAAACCAAGAAGCCATTTTACCAAAAACCTAGCCTGTTTTATTCACGCAAAAACACATTCCTCAGCAGCATCTGCGGTTTCTGTTTGTAGATCTAATTTGAAAATACTACCTCTCCTAATGCCGGAGACCAAATTCTATGCTTTGCCTATAAATTACACACCTGCAGTATCTGTTTGAGCGGAGTAAGACTGAGCTAAATGATAGCTCACATCCCTCCTTGATAAAAGGTCTAGCTCGAGAAGCGATCGAGCAGACCCTCCTCCTGTTAAAAAAAGATAAGTATTGAGGGGTTTTTTTCTGTCATTTGTGGAAATCAGACAAACTCGTAATTTGATTTCCACTTGTCTCAGCCTTTGCAATCTCTGAGACATTCAATTCTTTTTTATTTCCAGTGTTGCGACTCTTAGAGTACATTGGTTTTCTATTGATCGAAGCGCTAACTTTGTTTTGGGCTGATGCAACTCAGTTAAGTTTGATTTCTGAGGGGAGTTCATTGATTTGCATGGCAACACTGTCTCTTGTCATTTTCCAACTTTATCAGCCACCATAATTAGCCTCATACTTCACCTGCTGCTTTTCCAACTTACACGTCAGGGATTTTAAAAACACGGCCAGCTTGAAGCATAAAAAAAAAAAACGTGCCTTTCTGAGCGATTGCTGATATTTGTTTGCAGGATTACATTTCAGCATATATCTACTTTTATATCACACTTTCAATGTATTTTTCCTGCAAAGAGCATACATTACTTTTTTTTTAGCCATCTGTGTTCAACAGAATGCATCGTATAACCAAGGACTGATAGCTTTACTCAGGGATCATTTCTCTTGATTGATGGCTTGGGAAAAAAGATGAGATTTTCAACTTCTTTTCCACACGACTGTCACTGCTACACACACAACAGCTAACATGCAGTGTTTTGTTGCCATAACAACATATATATATCAGTTTGAAGAGCTTTCTGTCTGTGTGCAGGAATCACAGGAAGGTGTGCTTGTATTTGTTAAGGTGATAGCATGGAAGAAGTAAATCAATAAGAAAGAACATTTACAGTGCAGGGATTATCAAGATTTCTGCTGAGCAGGGATGTGGATTATAGACAACTGTTTAACACAGCAGGCTGTAAGGAAACAGTGATACACTTGAGTATTGTGATATTATGTTTTGTGATGGTGTATTGATTTTTAATTAATAGTAGATTTGTAGCAGACTGTGGTTATGTTGTTAGTGTTGAAATCCATCTTCAGCCATTTGACTCTTCCACTCCAACGTAACAGCGGTGTGTTCTTTATACTATGACTGTTTCAAAGCAGATTGAAAAAATCACAATATATCGCCTTGCATTAAGTATTGCAATATTTTGCAATATATAGAATCGTAACTCCTGTATCATAATACATATTGTAGCGCCAGATTCTTGTCAATTCTTGTCAATAGTTAGGAAGTGGAATTACCATTAAAGTGTGCATTTATTATGTAATTAAATGGCTTGCGGCTTAAATTTTGATTGTTTTGACCCTTTTTCTGCATTGTTTAATTAGGCTTTTTTCTTCAAGATTCAATACAAAATAGAGAAAGTATCTACACTAATTTCTAGAGTTGAAGAATAGATCTTTAGAAGAATCTGACTGAGGTTAGTCAGAGACAACATTTATACCTGGTATCATGCAATCTGCCTGGATATCTTGTTCAGAAAAGGAGAAAAAGCATGTGTAAGAGGTCTCCTAATTCCAGGTATCTCCTGGTATGTCTTCATCAACATCTGCATTTCTCCAGGAGACTCTCAGACAAAGGTCATGTGACCGATGGGGCTAACTGAGATAGCGCTACTGCTAGCAAGCTATAGGCTTCTTACAGTATAGTTAAGTCAGTGTATTTCGCAAGGCTAACGAAAAGTAGCCAAAGACTGTCTCACTGTCTGTCACATGAGCCTCAGGTTGCATGTCCAGACTATCCTGCATTGTGTCCCTTGACTTGAGACGCACCATGTTTGTCCACAAGTCTGCCTACGTAACTGGGAATACTGGATATGAGGCCACACGATCAGACATCATTATCCAGATAAATTATCTCGGCACAGATGTTACTACCAGGGGTAAATAGGGTCTCTGTGCTATTTTCACATTAACATATGTCGTCAGTCAGAATAAGGATAAGAAGGAAAACTCGAAGATGGGATGACTCATTTTCTATTCCCCCATTTGACCTTGTAAACCAATTATTTGCTTGTTAGGACTGGAGCGGAAAAATTCAAATGGCTGATAATGTCACTGGATGGGAAGTTTGTGGCCTTTTCCTGCCGTCTGTGAAAGAAACTGCATGAATTGCGATTTTTAATTAGCCCACCCTGCACAATGAGGCCGTGGTCGCTTGAGAGGTGAAGTTTTGTGAATGCAGGAAGCCTCTCAACAACGTAGCATTTGATGAGGCTGTCAAGCTCTCTCGCGTCAGCCAGGCACTCAGCGTGTGGCCTTTTTCAATGCTCCTTTATTGGGAAGTTTGAACACATCCTCTCTCACTGTGTTCACTCCCTGTTCACAGTCTCCCTGTCGCTCAATGGCAGCTAAGAACAAAAAACACTACTCTCTTGTTCTCTTTGTACATTTTCTTTCCTTTCGTTTTTCCTTTTTTCCCCATTCTTTTTTTAGTCAAACTGGAATTGGTCAAAGCACAATCAACCTATTTCTGCAACAAGCAGAGGCACAGTGAATCCTTACAGGTCTCAAGGGAGTCCTGCCAAGTTAGGGGCTTTTCAATTTCCCTTTTTTTTTTTTTTTTTTTTAGCAGGGGAGAAAGGATGTAAGCTTGCTTGCCGAAGACTATGCTTTTGTTGGTTGCAGGAGACTGACGCACTGCAGGAGTTCTGGAAACAAACCAGGTTGACTCTATTCTCCAGGCCCTGGCTGCTTTTCTCACCACTGTTCAGATGATACAAGCAGGTCTCATTCAAATCCTACTGCTTAGCATTTTTATTATAATTAGCCAGGAATCACCCAGCATCCCCCCATAGGAAAAATACGTAATTTCATCCAAGCCAAAGTACCTATTGTTTGGAGAGAGAAATGCTACTTTAATTAAGACACACCGCATTTCCTTTTCCACTCGTCAAAATTCTGCTCAACTATCCCCTGTAAGCATGCCTTGTAATTTAATTTGGCACGATTTACAGTGAAGTTCCGTCACATATTTCCCTGTCATGTTTATTGCTTGCGTTTGATGTGGCGCTTGGTTGAAATATTTAAGACCTGTTATTTACGATCCTCCAGGGCCCCAAAAATGGTAGAAGATGGCAGTTGATTTCCCTGCAGTGCAATGATCGATAAATTCTACATATTAATTAAGTTCCACTGTCATCTCCAAGGCCTCTCCCAGGGATAAGCCTCTCGTTGGTCTCTTATCAGCCAATCACAGCGCAGCGTGTGTAGCTGCGCAGCCTCCCCCACATCCTCTGCGTTCATGAAACACACGTGTGTACAGAGGTGCTGCGTTGGGAGTGTGTGTTTCTCAGTGAGGCACGAGGGGGAGAGGAGGGGGCATCATCATCTGTAATTTACAAGAAGCGTCTTTCATTTATTTCTTTTTATATGATATAAAGTGGCAGCTCTGTAAATGTGAAAAGTTCTCAGCTGTGGATCAAACAGCCATGAAATGCTTTTACGGCCCCGGTGGCCTTCTAAAGCAATTAAATTCTATTAATCTGTGAAACGTAAATAAGATTGAGAACATGACAGATTTCAGTCCTGATGATGCACACAATTTGCTTCTAATGTTTCTAATTTGCTTCTATTTCTTAGAGCTGAAAAGAGAGAGAAGACATGTAGAGGGAGTGACTGTCATTGCAGAAGGAGCCAAAACACAGGATTTCTGATTGGAGGCAGTTGAGGAACTGTAGATTTTTAGAGCTTCAAGTCTCTATTAGCATCTCGTGCTAACTGAAAGGCACTACAGATGTTAGTAGGCGTTGCATCTCTGTACCCTGCCAGTAGCCAAGCAACACAGCACACAGCGACCTCACAATCCCAAGTGTTTCCGCGCTCTCAGCACATCCCCTCACACAATCTCGCTCTCCGAAACAGAATTAAAAATTCGACTCTCTCTGCGCAACCTTTGCCTGTGTTGTGCGTGTGATCTTGCCAGAGGGTAATTAAACTGTTTCTGCTCCGTTCAGCCTCTCGCGGAAGTCTCCCCCCCCCCCCGTATATCATCTGACATCAAAAACACTTAAAATAAATTGCTGTATAAAAATGCAATGTTCAGGCAGCCAATTAAGTGTGATTCTTGAAGTGCTAGCCTCTGAGCGTGTGTAATGAGGCCCATAGCTTAACTGTGAAGTCTGATAGCTGCTGTTTGACAAAAGATGTTTTTTTTTTTTTTTTCCATTCACATAGAGCCTAATGAGTGGTGGAGATGCTATCGTTTCCCCATCAACAAATCAGGTGATGGAAGAGAAACGGATCTTGAGGAATGATAAACACCCCTTTTTACAAGGGCGCTAGTCTCGCAGACTTACCAAACAGTGCCGGGATAAAGCCTTACTTCCTGTCCGCACAGGAAGTCCGTGTCCGCGTTCCCAAAGTCCCTTCGCTACTGGAAACTAACAACAACCTCCGAGATATCAACCTACACGCTGAAAATGACGATTTGGATGGTGCAATAAGGCAGGCCTGCTCTGTTCTTTCATGATTGTAAAGATCTACAAAGAATATCCAGGAGACAAGATCGCTCAAGCAGGTACCTGATGAGTAGTGGACCAGAAGGTGCTGATATCAAAAACAAAACAAAAAAACACTAAGGCAGCTCTTCTGGTAGCAAATGTTAAAAAGCCTTTATTGCTTGGCTAGTTCATTTTCAGAACAATCATTATCAGAGATAAACGACATGTTTCGACCAACACCGGCCTTCATCACAGTGCAAACTTTCACCCACGGCCGGACATTTGAACAGCATCATGGTAATGACCCCTCTTCTTTATTAGCCGCAGGTATTGACCACGTCCTGTCGTCAGACCGCCTGAAACATCTGAACCAAAAAGAAACTTAGTGGATTTTTAGACTGAAAGCTGCCACAGGATTAATGAGGAGCTGGATTTTACTCCTTTTATGTAATATATATTTGTTCCCCAACATATATTGATTTTTTTCTCTGATTTTCTTTTCTTTTGCATTTTGTTATATCTAGTAGTCTGTACTTTATTGCTTGCTGTTATTGTCACTTTTTAGTGCACTGTCTTTATTTCTAAGGCAAAGCAGCACCTGCACTTTGCTGCCTCAATAGTTAATTGAATCATTGTGAGACTCCACACAGTGAGGTGTTACCCTCTTTATACCACCTGTGACAGTTTGCACTCTGTTTGCCAGTCCCTCCAGAAAAACGCAATTGCGCAATCGCATAATTCAACGCATAATCAGCCAAAGCCCCCATATTATGCAGGGGATTGCATTTTTGCAAAGACACTGCACTTTCGCCACAAAAATCGCAGATTACCACGCAAAATACGCATGATTTCATAATTCCCGCATTTTCGTTGCAAAAAGTTGCATATATCTCTGCAGAAAGTTGAAAAATGTTGTATGTTTACTTCACGGGAGCAGCATTTTCCCCCTATTGCCTTGGGAATGTTATGAAGTGACATAATTACTAAATTACTACTTAATTTAGCAAATTCATGCAATTTCACCGCATAAAATTGCATAAAAACCCTGCATCACATTTTTTAAGAAAAGCCTCTGCATAATCAAGGCTTTTTGCCCGCAACAATCACAAAAAAACTGCATTTTTCTGGAAGGACTGGTTTGCCCTGATGAAGGCCTGTGTTGGTCGAAACATGTCGGTTTAGTATCTCTGCTAATGATTTTAATGTTCTGAAAATCAACTGGCCAAGCAATAAAGGTCATTTAAATTTTGCTAGAATATATTTACATCATTTTCGTGGAGGTGTTCCACTGAAACGCGCTCCCTTCCGACACTATTTTGCAGAGTCACCGTCAGGGCGCGGCGCCGCCCAGGACGATTGTGATTGATTTAAGGAAATACAAACAGGCCAGCGAGTTTTTTTCACATGCAAGCCCATGCAATCCAGACTTTCCTCCCAGCAGCGCTGTGGAGATAAGTCTGGCTGTGTGAGACAACAAGGGGTGCTGACCTTTCAATTTTCTCTGCACCTGCAAAGACAATTAATTAAAAGTGACGATGGTGATTATTTATAGGCAGTCATTAAACTGTTGAATTTACTTCCACAACCTACATCTAATTTTGTCTGTCCGGGTTTAATGAAAACACATCTGGCAAAACAGCTGGGAAAATGATAACAAAGAAAAGCACTTTATGGTAATGCCATTTTGATTGTTGACAAGTCATCTGTCCCAGTTCCAGCCCTGAAACACTCCAATTCAATTCCAAAATAAAAGTATCCAAATCCCATTCCAGCACCTTTCATTTGCTCGGCATTGAAATTCAAATATGGCCTGATTATAATGTTTAATGTGCATGCCACCCTCAGTGATTTTAAAATCGTGTGATAAAGGCATTTATAGGGCCTCCTTTTGCTGTTCGCAACACTCTCTAAGACTCTCTGTTGCCTTTTTTGTGCACCAAGTGCCTGGTCTTGAAAAACACAAGGACAGCTAAGGATTATGGTTCTGTATGTGTCTTTCATTGCCTTTAATATGCAAATAGGAGATTAGCTTTGGAAGGAAACTGTTTGGCATGGGAGTTATTTCTACCAGGAGGGTGATGCTCAACATTCGCACCCCCCCCACCCCCCCTGTCAAGATCAGATTTAACCATTTCAGCAAGAAATGGCATGCGGCAAGCTATGCAGTTAATAAATTACAGCTGCTACATGCAAGACAAGGTTTCAGTAACATGACTAGCATTATTCATTTAAGTCAAAGGCACGTGTCAGTATTTCAACATGACAAAATTTAAATGACTCTCTCTGTGTGGCTCAGGCACATCAAACAAAATAAGAAAACTACATCTCTGCAATTCACAGCAAAAACCAAATGTAGCCGGGTAAATGACTTTGGTATTACACCGTCAGAAAAACCATTTTAAATGTGCCATGGGAAGCAATTCCAGCATTTCTTTTGATCTCCAGTGCGGAGGGGAGGAGGAAGGATTAGGAAAACATTTCATATCATGGAATTGTGATCCCGGCATTAGAGCTATACAATGCGCATGCAATGTCAACATCTATAATTGAGTGATTTAAATGACCTAATTTTTGCGTGTGGGCTACCTCTGCGGCTGCGTCAGAAAGTTTAACCCTTTGCGCTTCAGGGCGACTGATGATGGATCCACGCACACATCTAGAACACCGTCTAGAGGTCGCTGCGCCTCCTCTAGGCATGTTTGCTGAGTGACCCTAAACGCTGTTCACCCATGAGAACAGGAGATCAACGACACTGTGTGCAAATATAGAAGCACTGTAATACACACGGCACACTTTCCAAAACAAAGTCTGTCAAGTCGACTGTTTGTCTTTTTTATGAAACGTAAGTAAATTGAATTAACATTGAAATCTCAACACAGTCAGCATCCAAGCTACGCACACCTCTGCTGTTTGGAATATTGATTCTGTGCTCACACACACACACACACACACACAGACACACACACACACAGACACACACATACATGTGAGACAGTGAGGCGCAGATTATCCAATCAAACATCCATGCTGACCGTGTACAATTGATCACCGTACATTTGCTCGGGGCTGACAACCCAGTGGGCATTCATGGCTTCTCTGACTGGCTCAGAGGGGGGTTAAGGATTATTGACTGCGGGATAAAGGAAATAGAGAAATCTGCAGAATAGAGTCACCAAATAATCGCATTAAACAAACAAATTAGCGTCGTGAATGTATAATCAGAATAATGAAACACTTCCTTGGTGGACTGTTTGTGCCTCTGAAGGACTAGCTGTCTGAATGACAGGTTTTTAAAGCTAATTTACACCAGATGAATGCTCCAGCGCAATGAGAATTTTGTCATTGATATCGTAAAGGCAGACGTGACCATTACCTCTTTTTCTTTTCACACACGTCGTTCCCTCCTAATTGGTCAGTGTGTGGATGTTTTTCCCACAGAGGTTTTGTGTGCACGTCCACCCTTAATGACATCAGCATAAAGGACATTCTTGCCTTTCAGTCCTCGCTAGCCGAGGAAATGACTCTGTTTTACATGTTCCTTGACCTCTTTCGGGCCTACAGAATGGAGTCAGTGTGTGCCTGAGCAGCCTAATTGTGTTGACAGCGCAGTGTCTTGCCTCTTGCTCACATGCGTGACATCCAGCTCTTTGACAGAGCGGTATGCCTCTGCAGTCCTTTGGCTGTCGAAGGTACTAGCACTCGAGCGAATGTTTAAACAAGCGATCATAGACGCCTCTGCGCTGTTGATTTCGGCAAACGCTTTTTGAGTATTTGCATTTTTATTGTTGAGTTGTAAACACTTGCAAACAAAACCAACAGCGGATGAAATGTGGCTCAGAGTTAATGAATAGATTTTAATGGACACTCTAGGAATGTGTTTGTTAATTTTCTGTCAGCACACACACGTGTGTGTGTGTGTGTGTGTGTGTGTGTGTGGTTTTAATGAAGCTGAATGAATTGTGCATCGGGTTGCTGGTGCGTGCAGCGTGATTATGTCGAATATGTTCTCTCTGTTGTGTGGTGCCAACAGTTTAAACAAGGCTGTGTAGGTGGAGGGATGTGGGAAGGGAGGAAGGGCAAAGTGAGACAAAGGCAAAGTGGAAAGTACGCAAGGCCGGGCTTCATGAATTCATTTCCCCTCTCTCCTGTGTCAGGGGGACCTCGTTTGAACCCATTACAGTGGTAACAAGGTGACAGCGAGCGGTCTTGCTACGGGTTCTGGCCTCCGGAGCTGTCTGGCTGCCCGTCTATGTTAATTAAGCGAGAGAATGAAAGTGTGAGGTATGGGGACTCTGTTAGACAAAAACGTTTAACTAGATAGTCCGAATAAGGACAGAGTTTCACTCGTTCTACCAGACGAGTTTACAGCTTTGGGGTGGAGCTGAATAGACAGAGATTCATACTGAGACCCTGACTCACACAGGTAAGTGAGGTATACAAATCTCCCCACAGGCACTCAGCAGACCATGAATTATTGAGACGCTGTTAGGCTTGCCATGTTGAATTCTTTACAGTTAGAAAGATTGGCCAGTCTCATTCCCTAAATCCATTTCCTTTACCCATTATTTAAAGAACTGGTCTGAAATAATGTCCTCCCTTAACCTTGCCGGCGCTTACAGCAAAGAAATGTTTGGCATGTTTGTCAAATGGAATGCCTCTCGCTCCTCTACTGTGGGAAAAAGTGGCGTCATCTTACTGCGAGGGAAATGGCATTGGCGAAGTTCACTGGGAGAGCGTTTTTAGTGCAAAGTAAGTGGGCGATCAGGAGATGTCATCAATTCCAATGCATGCCAGTTGCCACGGAAACAGAAGTGGAGAGGCTTTTCTCAAGGATCCTGTTAAACATTTAGAGTGTGCAGGGCTCAGAGAGAGAGAGAGAGGAGAGGAAGAGAGCGGAAGAGATGTGGCGTGGACAATTGTCCAGTTTTTCATCCGTATTTCTTTCCCTTCGATTACAAGTGTAAATGATGTGGGTAAATGTGCACGATTGGTTTTAAATTAAGGTTTCTATTAACCAAAGCAACACAGTTGGAAGACATGAAATTATACAGCTCACAAACCTCCAATTTACCTAAAGGCATCATTTTTACGGTACAGTTGGATTTGCTAACTCTGCCAATATCTCCTTAATATCTAAAGTAGAGGTGAGGTGCATTTCAAATAGAATATGAATTGTAATGGTGCAATTTGTTAGACTTAATAACCGCTTATGTAAGACACATTTTTTACATGTGTTATTAAGACTTTCTACCAGTTTTGACAAACAAAATAGCAGCCAAGACATTACTGGAATTCACCCCAACACCCGACCTGGCCTTTATCTGCACAAGTGACCAAAGCTGTGGCCGAGTTTGGCACAAAAGCACAACAGTTGAGTGCCGCCTCCTGATCGAGCAGCCCTTCTCCAGTAGTAATCTCCCAGCAGACAGGCCCTAAATGGGAAAGGGCTCTTTGCGGTAACGACTTGAGCTCAGCAGATAGTAGCTCTGTGTAATTCCTGTTAATTACTGTCCAGGAGGCGATAAGACCTGGTAGGAGAGGCTAAGAGAGGAGATAAGGAGGATCAGGGATTCACCTGAAGGATTTTCCACCCCTTGGGCAAAAACAGTCCAGTTGTCCAGAAATAGTCTGGAGTTTGACTTACAGAACTAATGTAGAAGAATGGACCTGTTTTGACACCCATTTAAGAGCAGTGGCAGTGGGTGAGCCGGGGGTTTTATCTTTTAAGGCATCTGAAAATGTTTTCTGAGCAAACAGACTTGCTGACTTGAGATTAGGGCTGTCAAAATTGGCCAAAATTCCTTTAAAAAAAACACACAGGTTCGAACCTATTCGAATATCTATTTTTGCGCATTATGTCCATAAAAGGGCAAATCAATACAACGAGAGACACAGACACAGACAGGTCTGGCTACACGAGACTACGAGAGACATAACTACGTGTATATATTACCTCTGCGATCACCACACTGAACTCACTGTTCTCTGACATGTTAACACTGTTCTGTCTACTGTATTGTCCTTGTCAGTGTAGTTTTTAACAGTTGTAGTCCTATTTTACGCGTGTGCATGTGTGTGCGTGCGTGCGTGCGTGCATGCGTGCGACACTGAGCCTCTGTCAAAGGAGAATTTCTGTTGCTTTGTGACGGACGCTTCTGCAGCTCTTGAATGTATCACACGTTCTTCATCTGCAGATCAGTTGTCATGGAAATTAGTTGTTCAAACCTTCCATGATTCTGAGCACCTCTGGCACTTTTCATCCGTGTTAGCTTTAAAGTTGAGCAGCTCCACCTGCTAATGGACCATGTGGTCAAAAGTTCCAGAATAAGCTAGTGAGTCGACCTTGAGTTTGTGTCGTTTTGTCAGCTGCTATTTCTAAGTCCAAGGGTGAACTGCCAAACTCAAAAGGAAAACATTTCTGCAACATTGAGCGAATTAATTCCCATTTAATTGTAAGTTATAAAAACCCTGCATTCCCCTATCCTTGCTAATTCAAAAAGCACTTCAAAACAGGCGTATGGAAACACACTTATAGTGCACTTGAGTAACACCATTGATGCCACAGCAAATATTCACAGCATGACTTGAGGGATTTTCTTTTAAGAATAGTTCAAAGCAATTCACCCAAAAACATGAGCCCTGTGAGACCCAATTCATTTCTTTTGCCACATTCCAAGCCTTCATTAGCATGCGCCGGGGATGAATCTCACAAGTTGTCAGTCACCTCTGTTCTACTGTGAAATCAGGCCAAGTCCCGGTTTCTGTTTGTCTGGTTTTCACTGCAGTGACGACCTCTGACCTGACAACAAACAGGTCTTTCACTTGTGCGTTTAAAGTTATTTGTGATGCTGTAGCATGAAGAATAGGATCCTAACGAGAGAGGACACAGTGTGGCTCTTCTGAAGAAACTGAACCCTACATGGTAAACTGCAGTGGCTCTCTGGGGCTCCAAAGTATTTGGATATATGAGCTCATATTCGAGAAACAAGGCTAGTTGTCTGAATGCATTACTGTAATAAGACCTGTGAGGGGGGAGTGGTCCCGTGTATCTGCATGTTGACCTTGTTAGTATTAACTTCTTGAATTACTCTCCGGGGTGTGCACGCTGGCAGAGGCGCCGGTGGTGTGACTGTAAACTCCTCTCATTTCTTACTTTTTGGTTTAATTCTCTCCTTTGTTCCTGCTTATTAACAGCTCAGCAAAGGAATCATGTCTTCACTCGGCAGCTCATCATTAGCAGCTGAAACATATTTCGCCCTTGTAATACACGGAACACCAAGATACTAATTACCCTTCAGTCACCAATAAGGCTTGGTTTTACCCCCTACTTCTCACTGAGCAGTCGCTGCTGTAAAGAATCTGTTTCAGTCAGGCGTTGGTGGAGCATCTATACAAATCACGCATAATATGACAACCATTCATCAGTTTGATAAATGATTATCAAAGAGAGCTACTGAGAATATGCAAATTTCAGCGCCTAGAGATCACGGTGTACTTCGCTCTTAGTTATTAGGAAACACAGAAACATAAAGTTTCCCACAAGCAGGAATAAGTAGTTTTTGATTACACAGAGGGGTTTTTTTTTTCTTTCTTTAAATACACTTAAACTGTACCAAAGGACCAGGCAAATTAGATTCTCCAGCTGAAATGGATGTAAATGCTCATAATTTCCATCTCTTCTGTCTTAAATGGTGTCTCACTTCATCATATACTGCGATTAAATTAGTCAAGTATATGTGCACTGCGCCTAATGGACCTTCTATTGTTCCAGATATTAGACAACACAGGAAATTAGACATGATCCACTTGTCTTTTCTAATGTTAAATGAGTAGTGTGATGATTTCAAGAACAGTTTGAAGAGTCAATGTTCCTGTTTATACACCGACCTCTGTCAGATAGCGTGCGAGGCTGCAGGACAAAAGTACACATTGTTTTGTGTACTTCTGGTCGAGGGCAATACCTCCTGAAGTGTTGCTACAGCATTCAGTATTTAAGATATGAGTGTGCTTCCAACATTGTGGCAACACTTTTGGAAAGGTCTGAAACGATGCTGCAACGATTAGTCGACTAATCGATTAAAGTTAAAGTTGCTTTTCATGCAAAAATAGCAGAAAATGCTCTTTTTAGCCTCACAAATATGGAAGTTTCCTGCTTTTCTCTGTTTTATATCATATTAAACTGAATATCTTTGGATTCTGGACTGACAAAA
>JAOVVB010252269.1:0-20210 GCA_028570985.1 Heterobranchus longifilis | reverse complement strand
GCTTATTTACCGTGTGTGTGTGTGTGTGTGTGTGTGTGTGTAGTCCTTGGAGGCTGCATGCTGTCACTGGAAAGAGAGCAGCCATCAATTATTCATTTCTTCTCTGTGATCTCCACCATGTTATGGTCTGTTTTACTGGAACTGTGTCCAGAATTGCGATTTTTCATTTATGCTTTATGTAAACTTTGATGTCCAGCAGTAATGATTTTTGAATTTGTATGATGTGACGCAGATGGAATATGAATTGAGGACGGATGAAGCGATAATTGATGCAAATTGAGTTTCTGAGATATCCAGACAGTGGACGTGTCTTTCAGACAGCGATGTGCTGTCTGGGATGCTTTCACACAGTTTTTCCACTCTGCTCTGTGATTATTGTGTGAACAATGATCTGCCCTGTTCATACTTTACATCATCTGACATTCAACAAAAGTAAAAAAAAAAAATGCAATTTATTACTCCTCTATGCAACATTAAGTACCCAGATTTTGAAATGTTTGCAATAATTTTTAAAAGCCAACTTGGGGAATATGAATGTCAGAGCTGGTAACTCAATAAACAGATGTTGCAGCAAAGCCTTACGGAAACACAAACAGGAAGAGCAGCCCCACAAGTGCCTCCACATGTTTTCTTTGGAATATCTTTGGTGGTCAGCCACAACCAGAAAAGGTACGATGAAATACGAAGAGCTAAAGCTCTGTGTGTCTGTGGAAGTTTTCTGTGAGTGGTAAAGGCTGTGATTTGTGCGTAGATGCTTTGGAGGAAAAGTCCTTTATAAACCCTCCTTTATTGGAATGTCCACAAGGATTTGAGGTCTGCATGTAGGGGAAAATAGGATATCCTCCTCCCCTGGCTGATCCCACCAGAGCTGCAGCACTGTGTCTTTAAAGATGCATGCAGTCGTACAGTATTCACTCTTAATGTTCTCTCGAGATAATGCAGATTAATGGCTTTAATAGTGGCCACTAATAGTGCTGTAAACAGTGAGTGTCTCTGTGTGGGTTCATTGATTTCTTGACAAGGATGTCAAACTAATTCTTTTTTTAAAAATCAATTAAGCTTATCTACCTTACTGGATGCATTTAGACGTATATGAAACCGAAGCATTTCATTGATCTGCGTTGTTGTTGTGTGGAGCAGATCCTGTACGATACTCCGAAAGCCAGACGGGAGGTTGAGCTGCACTGGCGAGTTTCCGGAGGTCCCCACATCGTCCGAATCCTCAGCCTGTACGAGAACATGCACCAGGGGAAGAAGTGTCTCCTCATCATAATGGAGTGGTGAGCATTACCAGCACTACCTTATTTATTGTCTGCTTATTTTAGGCCTTTTACGGGGCAGGGCCGGCCCTAGAATTGCTGGCGCCTTAGGCAAAATCTGTCCACCCCCCCCCGTGCCCATCCCACATGCAAATCTATTTCCTCCCCCTCTGGATGCAGCCGGGTCGTGTCTAGATGGTAACCCGATAGATTTGTGAAGGCTTGCGAAGACTCTCCTGATGACCTATGTTAACCTCCACCATTCAAGGTCAATGCCTTTCCTTAACCATCTCACGAGACTTTCACAAATCTGGGGTTACCATCCAGACACGACCATACGGCTGCTGCTCATAATTCAAAGTGCCGCACGGGCGCACACCACACAACAAAACATATTTTTCCATAATTGTACACTTGTATTGTAAAGAAGTTCATATCGCTTTTTTTTCTCTTCATTTTTCTTTCCCTCCACATGGTGGCGCCCTAGGCGACCGCCTGTTTACAGGAATGCTAAAAGAGATTTCACATGTTTTTTTTTCTATGATGTAGTACAGCTTTGTGTTCATTTAGGAATTTGAGAAAGTTGAACAGCAGAGAGACAGACTGTGTGAAGTCATACATCCTAAAGCTGTTATTATGTGAATAATGGAACAATGATTCCCTGTTTAGAATATGTTGTATGTAGAAATGTCTGGATGGTATCTAGATCCAGCGGAGCATGATTTCAGATCACAGCTGGTGTATGAAAAATCAATTACATCTTTAGTGACCACTTGGGATTGGAATTTAGTTTTGCACTTGCATTTGGTTTTAGGGGGGAAACTGCCACCGCTAAGCAGAAAGAAAATACACATTTGTTTCTGTTTGCATCCTGGATAAAACAGCTTAAAAATCCTGATTATTCTTTGCTCCCTGAGGCATCTTTCACATCGCAGAACTCTTTTTCTGGGTTTGTTGAAATTACATCAAGTCCCACAGTAGGCTACATGTTAAAAAAAAAAACTTTTGACCTTTAAATCTCTTTCCTTCTTTGGGTAGCAATAACAAATATGCCCTTTTGGGGCTTTTCCCCCTGACTTTATACTTTACTTGTTCATTGTTATTTTGTCCTTTAACTTAACTTAATTATAATTCAGACTCAAAGTGAAAGGAAAAGTGAGACATGATGGTAGTGTGTGTGTGTGTGTGTGTGTGTGTGTGTGTGTGTGTGTGTGTGTGTGTGTGTGTGTGTGTGTGTGTGTGTGTGTGTATTCAAGAGTGACCTGGCCAAGGGAGCAGCATAAACATTGTTACAACAACAACAACAAACACGAACAATACAACAGTCACACATGACAAACGAGTGAGAAAAATATCTAAATGCAATAAAAAAGAAATCATGTATAAATGTATAAATAGGTGCCATTTTTAAACAATTTCAGCAAAGAATTTTAGGAGCAATCACATTGACCCAGAGTATATTTTTTTCTCAATCCTTTAAAATGGACTTAAATTCCCTCATATCTCTGACAATGTCAGGTCCTTCTGTAGCAGCGTATTTTAAAGATTTGTTTCTGTTCTAACCTTGGTATGGAGACCAACATTTGTAGAATATTGTGAGAGTACAGGCCATACTGAATTTGGTTTGCTGACTGATTTCTACACATGTATGTACACAGATAAGAAGGAAGACAGACGGGCGAGTGTTGTGCTATTTGTTTACTACTTAGAATATATTTGGTGCATTTGCATCCCTGACCACGCGGTGGCTCGAGTGACTGCACTGGATCCCTGTTGTTGTTCACACCTGCTGTATTTAGCACCGTGCACTTGTGATTCAACACACGCAACATGAGTTAAGAGTTAACATGGCCTGACACACGTTTTATTGGAATGTAGAAACATTTTCTGATGCACATCTACATCATAAGCTGCACTATGTCACATCCTGACCAAAAACGTTATGCATTTGTATAAACTTTATAGTGTGAAATTAACACAATAGTTTGTTTTTTTTAATACGTCCTTACTGCCGGAGTCATCGGGGTCTCAGAAGAATGGACTCATCTGAACAGTAAATTGACTCACAATGACTTGCTTTGTTGTCAAACGACGATCGCAGAGCGGAGAACTGTGTTTGCCAAGAGTCCCCTCGCTGCCCCAGTTCTGATCTCTGTGTTAATCTTGTCTCAGCATGGAGGGAGGCGAGCTGTTCAGTCGCATCCAGGCCCGAGGGGACCAGGCCTTCACCGAGAGAGGTTTGTCCAACATTAAGCAGTTTAAATATCTATACTGCGTCCCGTACGTGTTACATATGTGTCGTGTCTGTCCATCAGAGGCGTCGGAGATCATGCACGACATCGGCACGGCCATAGAGTACCTCCACCACATGGACATCGCTCACAGGGATGTAAAGGTGCTGCTGCTGGCAGAATAAAATCATTTCTACTAAATACATTGTTTTGAATCTCTAATTGTTTTCTTTTTTTCTCGTGCAGCCTGAAAACCTGCTCTATACCACCAAAGAGAGTAACGCCACACTGACGCTGACTGACTTTGGCTTTGCTAAGGAGACGACGCTGCACAACTCCCTCCAAACTCCCTGTTACACTCCCTATTATGTTGGTGAGTGTTTGCCGTCATGTAGTAGAGCTGTAGGAGGTTTAGTGAAATATGCAGGTAAAGTTTCAGTTTTATTAGTATGGAAGCAAATAAGAGACATAAGTCTTTTAATTTTAACAGCCACTGAATACTTACTATTGAAATTTAAACACCACTGAATTCACAGCATTGAAATACTTTAAAACCATGTAGCAGAGCACGGCCTGTCAGTCATGTGATTCTGATCCAAGAAAGTGGCTCGACATGAATTTTTGGATTGTGAACATTGAAAACAATATATTCAAATTTGACTTTTGAAATTGCAAATTAATTTCAAAGAAGTGAATTCAGAACAAATAAATTCAGATACATGGTTTTCAAAGTAAAGTATTTCAGTGCTATGAATTCAGTGAAGTAAATTCAATTCAATTCAATTTTATTTATAGTGTCAAATCATAACAGAAGTTATCTCAGGACACTTTTCATAGAGAGCAGGATGAGAACACGCTCAATGATTTTCAAGACAATGATATTCAAAAGTTCTAACATCACCCAAGAGCAAGCGTTAAGAAAAAACTGCCTTAACAGAAAAAACAACTGTATTTCAATATTAAGTATTCAGTGGTGTTTACATTTCAATATTACTGTTAATACTTTAAATACTTCTCTTATTTGCTTCCATATATTAAGACATATGTAGGTTAGCTCACGGTCAACATTACAATTAATTAATTAATGAATTAATTAAACGGGTCTGCTCAGCAATAAGACCACTTGTCCTGCATTTGTGCCATAAAATGTGCTGTTACAGGCATAGTTTTTATGTATGATCGCTGTCATGTTGTCTATGTGTGTCTGCATATTGATCTGCTTTTGTGTGTGTGTGTCTTCCATTCTCCACATCATTGTATTGTTGTTTTTTTTCTGTATCTGTTTGTCCATTCAGCCCCAGAAGTGCTTGGGCCAGAGAAATATGACAAATCATGTGACATGTGGTCTCTGGGCGTAATCATGTACATTCTGTGAGTATCATGTGCGTCTGCGACTGATTCTAACATTTATGACTATTCTGGTATTTTGTGTATATTAATGTTCAACTCTGCGTTTTGGTTAAAGAAGACAGCAAAGTAAAATAGTCTCTTCTTCTCTTCTGTTTCCAGTCTGTGTGGGTTTCCTCCGTTCTACTCGAACACGGGTCAGGCCATCTCTCCGGGCATGAAGCAGAGGATCCGCTTAGGCCAATATGAGTTCCCCAACCCTGAGTGGGCTGACGTTTCTGAGGAAGGTCAGGCTTTGGACATTACATTTATAAATATCAACGAAAATATTTCAAAAGCGGTAACAGGGTTGTGCACAATTTCATCACAGCAAGTTTGTACTTTGTATGAAAACCAGCAGAAAGAGGAAGTCATGAATACATATGACATAAAATAAATCATATTCACAATAAACATCTGTATTCCAATTTAAAGCTGCTATAGTCAATATGTTTATATTAATGTTACAATCTCAAAGATCTCAGTTTCGTTCTCTCTCTGGCAGCACCTTTGGTGATAAGTGGTAATTGCAGGTGTGTTTTTGCAGAGAAACAGTACGCCGCTTCACTATGGATGTATTATAAAACCTGGATACTGGATCCCAAAAAGTTTCCAGGCTTCTGGGTTTACTTCTCCGTTATGCGGCTCATTGCATATGCGCAGTAGCGTTTTTCCCGTCGGCCCTGGCGGTGAGTTCCTGCTCACCCCATTGACTTGACATTGTGCTGACGTCACAGATTTTCAAATCGCTTTTCCCGGCTCGAGGAAGGTTTTCCAAACATAAAAAGTCCGAGGATTAAAAAGTCGTAATACAAAAGAGTCATAATCGACCTTGCTCGCTGTCGGAGGTGTCCTGCCAACAGTTTTACAGCTGTCTCTTTTACAATGGTGGCCTATGGAGAAAATGTTTTATGGGCCGCGAGTGGTCACTGGAAAAACGATTTGCTGCAAGGCTGAGCGGCGGTGCCGTGTCCAGGTTTTATTATACATCCATGCGCTTCATGCATGAGTTGAAGAGCGAGTCTGTTGCGTTAGCTCCGCCTACTCGCTCTGGCAGACCATCCACTGCTGGGGGATGGAAAAGGCGTCACTAACTGTGCACCGCTTGTGATTTTTCCCAGGAATGTCGCCACAGACACCCAGTTCTTAATACTGCAAATGCAAAGGCTTTCATCAATGGGCCATAGGTTCAATCACCATTACCTCATTCGGTGATAGATAATGACTTAACAGACATTTATTTCAATGAAAATCTTTGAGATGATTACTTCAACAATGGAGCAAATGACTGTGAAAGGGGCTGCTCGTAGTGACGAACCCACAGAAAGTAATCACCCGACTGCAGTTAGCCTCGACTACATGGAGAGCTTTAGAATCTTTTAACTTTCACCTTGTTTCCAGCTACAAGCAGCTGCTTTCAGAAGAAAAAAAGCTCTGATAAATCAAGTGCACACTACCTGCCCAGCACAGACTTAGAAAATTAGCAACTACCTGGTGCTCATAGTGGAGCATTTAGCAGCTTAAGAGCCACATATTTTTTATCAGGAGTTGGTAGAGACCAAAAACAGAGCTAAAAGAGAGTGAATAATAGACTTACATTCATCAGGTAGCCAGAAACACGTGATAATGTTGCTCCATAACAGCTGGATGTGTAAGCAACTGCTAAAAAGTCTACCATAACTTGCAATAGGATAATATGTCAGTGTTGTGTTTAAAGCTTGTTTCCACAGCCCCTAATTTGGAAAAAAGACGATGAATGCAGTTTAACTAAATAGCATGCTGCACATGCTTCCCGAACAACCTGCACAAAATGATATTGCACAAAAGACTTATTAAATGTTTGATGTTATTTAATTGTGTTTTGTAGCCAAACAGCTCATCATCCAGTTGCTGAAGACAGATCCCAACGAGAGGATGACCATTGGACAGTTCGTGAACCATCCCTGGATTAGTGTAAGTTATCACTGTGTCACTTTGCCTATTTGTTTTTTGTTTGTTTATTTATTTAAGAAGGGACAATGCACATTAATTAACATGAGCACTTTAAATCCAGCATGTAAATGTGTCAGATTTAACCATGCAGGCTAATTTTCATCTGCAGTCCCTGGCCTGTAGACCTGTATGTTTTCCCCCTTTTATCCATAAGATGTATGTGGGTTATTTTTCATACTGCAGCAGTCAATGGTGGTCCCTCCGACCCCCCTCCACACCTCTCGTGTTTTGACAGAAGACAAGGAGCTGTGGGACGACGTGAAGGTGGGACTCTCTCTACATCTGTTTGCTTTCAGAATATGACCATAAGGTGGCAGAAAAGTGCCAGATTTACAACACAAAATGTCTCTCTGTCTTCCAACAGGAGGAAATGACCAGCGCCCTGGCCACCATGCGTGTGGACTACGACCAGGTGAAGATCAAAGACCTGGACACGTCCAACAACCCTCTGCTCAATAAGAGACGGAAGAGGCCCGTGCCCGGAGGAGCTGACAGAGGAGGAGACGGTGATGATTGAGGAGATGGAGGAGAGGTGCGTAATAGCCACAGAGAAGTTACATTTTCTGAAGAGCACGCGGAAATGATTATTGGACAAAAGTAGTATAAAACTGTGAAAGTCAGAGTGAGCAGTTTTCTCATCTACATATCACTTAATGTACTTAACTTACCTTTTATCCTTCTTTGTATCACTGCACTCAGTAGTCTATGTAATTTGCATTCGATGTTACCACTCTAACATTTAAAATAAAAATGTTTTTTTATGTTTTACAGCTGTGCTGCATTGTCACTTGTGTACAGGAAATTGTAAGATGGTTCTTGCTGTCTGGTTAAAAGTGAGAGAGTAAGCTGAGAGCAGAGATTTTGCAGCTGTGTGAGAGAATTGGTTCTTCTTGCTGCAAACAAGTGTGGAAGTCATAAAAGATATGTATTAGGCACGGGAAACTTTGAGGTAAAGGTACTAACATGCCTCTGCACTGTGATCTACCTTACCAGATATATCCCCATACTTGAAATTTCTTCCTGTGGGAGCCTCTGCTAAACCGTTAATATATCCCGGTAACTCATTGTGTTTTTGGCTACAAGATATAAATGTTCACTTTTTCAGTGGACTGTTGAGTAAACTGAGGAAATGGAAACATAAGAGCTTCAGTGAGCAGGACCTGCGGCAGTGCAAACCAACACCCTCTGTTAATTTTTCATGTGCACAGGATAATAGCAGGTGGTAGAAGTACTCCAATGTCAAAACACTCCATTACAAGTATCAGTCTTCAGTAACAATATGTTATAAACAAAATATAATTAAAGTATCAAAAGAAAAAGTGCTCATTAAGCAATATATAAAGGTTGACTTTTCACATTTTTGACTTTTTTTTTCACATTTTTGACTTTTTTTCCTAAAGTTGACTTTTTTCACATTTTTGACTTTTTTTTCCTAAAGTTGACTTTTTTCACATTTTTGACTTTTTTTCCTGAAGTTGACTTTTTTCATATTTTTGACTTTTTTTTCCTAGGTTGACTTTTTTCACATTTTTGACGTTTTTTCATAAGTTTGACTTTTTTCATATTTTTTTACTTTTTTTTTCCTAAGGTTGACTTTTTTTCATATTTTTGACTTGTTTTAGAGTAGAATGACCCTTGTCAAGTGTTATATTAGTATATATTATTCATAACATATAAGCATAATTTTTGATGTTATATGGGTGGAGCTAATTATAGGTACTTTATATACTGTTATAGTTGTAGTATAATCTACAACAACGTATTAGCTTTTATAAAATCATCATACGATTTATATGTCAAACAAAAAATTATTAAGTTTAATGAATCCCTCCATAATTATCATGTGTATATCCTGATATAGTTTTGCTGTTGTTAAATACAGCCCCCATTACTTAAATACATCAAGAATTTTCTCAGTTTTTGGATTCTTCGTTCATTGTGGAGGCATGTGAGAAAAAGGCTTTTTTTCCACGAATTCAAGGTGACACTGGGTGAGTAATTGAAATACAAAATATTATTTTGGGGGTGAAGTATTCCTTTAAAGAGTCAATATTTCTTTCTGACATGTAGCAAGTAATGTAGCATAAAATGCAAATACTCAAGTAAAGTACAAGTACCTCAAAGCTGAACTTAAGTACAATACATGACTAAATGTTCATAGTTATTTTTCACCATTGGTTGTAGATTATGTCTGTTTATGTTTAAGAGTTTTGTGCTGGGACAGAAGTAATATGATTAAAACTTCACCAGTAATTTATTCACAGTTCATTTCTAATTGAGGGATCCCAGAAAAACTAAAGGGAGTTACAAACCCTCTTGAACATCCACGCTAAGAGGTGACTTGTCATGCGTTTGACATCATACATTTTGAATACATATTATTTACAAATGTCTTCTTGACATTGACTGTTGTATATGCAGTTGTTCAGTGAGGGACTGAAAGCCACAGTGCAAACACAGCGTACACCAAGGCAAATAAATTTGCATGCAATGGAAATATTGGCGTTCATACGAGTTACGGTCAGGACTGAATGTATTGGGTTCAGAAATTAATGAAAGGACGAGGTAGTGACAGTCATGGTGAGTAGAAGCTGAAAACAAGGGTCTTGTGATGGCGTCAAGTCTGGTTCCTGGATGTCATGTAATGAGTGATCTCCTGACTATCCGTGAGAAAGGTGTCCTCTTCGCCCTGCTCGAGCCTCAGTGTAAGGTCAGTTCAAATTAATATCCGTAAAATCAAACTTAATAATTTACCTCAGGATTTTTCTGTATTTTTAAACAATTGAACCCATGTTCAGCCAAATTAAACGGACGTCTGAGACTGGTATATTCTCGTTATTGCCATAAATTAACATTTTAAGAATTAAGGGAACTTATGAATAAATAATCCTGACAAAAAGTCAATGTGTGTTGTAAAATGTTGTATTTACTGATGTTGTTTTTTCGTGTTGTCAGTAACATTTATCAGAGGACGCCTGCTGGATGAATGGGCTTTCTGTGAGGGCTGTTTTGTTTACAGTTAGTATCTGCTGCTTGTTTTGCCTGGCACTACCACACCATGTTACCAAAGCAGGTGCTGCAAGATGTAAAAATGTACACTTTTTTTTAAAGCACTTGAAAAGAGCAAAGAAGTAATTAATGAAATAAATGAAAACAAAGAAAGAATAATATAGGTCAGACACAAATGCAATATCAATACATAACAGCAAGTCCATAAAAATTAACAATGAGATGTTAATTTTGGAACGTAAATAGCAATGTAAATTTTGTCAACTGTAGGACTTGATGATAAGATTTGGGTTCTGTGATTAATTCCCTAAATAATCAAGAAACTTAAGGGTAGCTGCCATCTTTGACAAAGGTTACAGATGACACAGAAATATTGACTCTCGTGGACTACAGAGAGCTGCACTAATTTGTGAAAAGATAAAAATGTTATCACTGAAAACAAACTTGAAAATAGTCCTAAATGAAAGAAGTTGCAGTTGGTTTTATAGACAGGTATAACAGTGTGTCGTCAGCATAACGGTGAACATTAGATGTCAAACTGAGCCACTAACAGAGAAAAGATGAGACCTGAATCCTGCCACCCTACATGTTTTGTGTACTATGGATGCTGGCGGTGGTGTGGGACCTGAATGAGTGAACCTAGTTTATGTCAGGGCTGTAATATAATGGAAAGTTAAATGGATCATTTCCAGCCTCTAAAAAGAGGTCACAGTCTCTCTGAGGAGCTGCCTCTCTGAAACTAAACCAGAATGTCTCAAAGGCTACTCTGAGTCACAAAAGATATGAGTAGGGTTTTTTAACTTCTCATACATTAAGAAAGAAGTTTGGTGGAGGGATTGTGTAAAATTTCTTCAGGAAAGGTTGAGGCTAAAATCACATTTTTGGGGGGGACTTGAAAGTCTTCCCTTCCTGGATCAGCAGAGAAGAAGCTTTAAAACAGCTCCGCACAGTAGAGTTGTTTTAGTCTGCTTTGGTAATAGGATGTGTAAAATGTATTTTTGTCAATCACAGTATTAATTAACCTCTTAAAAAGGGTTAGACCAAAAATCATTTTGAGCCATGTTTGAACTGGTGTAGTTTAGGTTGTGTTTTAGCCACACACTAAACAAACACATTTTCAGAAACTAGAAGATGTTGCCTTACAGTTGAGGCATCACGCATGCATTTTGGTCATACAGTTCTTCTGTTATAAGCTTTGGCTCAAAAACATTGTATTGGTCTAACCCTACCCTTAACCCACTGGCGGACAGGTGGGTTATAAGAGATGAATCCGTATTTTTGCACAAGTTAGACTAAGTGTATTCCATTGTTGTGATCTGTGTGACTACTGGTGTATTTCAGCTGATCAAAACTACAGTAGCACAGGTACTCGTGGCCAAAGAGACCCAGGGTGAGAGTCCAGACTGGAGTTGTTTGGGTTGTGGTGCGATGTGTCTTATTGAAGATACATCCGTTCACACCCACTTCCTGCGTCTATACTGTGTCAAGGTAAGAGGAACTGCAGAACTGATTAGAGATACTGACACATCTACTTCCTTTAATTAAGTGACATTTTAGCTTCATTCTGGATGAGACATGTATGAGTTCATGTATGAGACAGCTTGTAGTGTTTCCTTTGATTTTCAATTTCGTATAGTAACAATATCTGGGTGTGCCTGCACTTTTCCTCATGCAACTACTATAACAGCTGTTTATAACCCTGTTCCTTTCTTCTTTCCTTTATTTTTCCTTAAACACAGCGTGCCAAGTTACTATGGGAGCAGGAGCTGTACATCCCATTCAAGTATACTGCAACTTGCCCGTATTTCCACACGTTCCCTGCAGATGTAAGCGACCCTGTTTTAAAGTGTCAGTGTATGCAACATGTCCATCAGAGGATTAGTTTTGAGTTTGTTTAAGGTGGATTTACTGTGTTTGCACAGGGCCAGCAGGTAGGCCTCAACTTTGCAAATGAGATCGAGGCAGAGGAATTTCATCTGGCTGTCCAAAGTAACCAAGGTTAGAATTAAAAGTACATGACTCTTTTGTATCAAATTATTTAAAATGTGTTTGCTCTTTTCACATAAAAGCACCACTGTCAATTTTAATTTGTCTAATTTTACGTCTTCTGTTTCACAGAAAATCAGGCCACGATGAGTGAAATAACAAATGCTGAAAACAAAAACAATTCAACAAGTGATCCACCTGATTCAGGGTGACAAGAATGTTACGACTCTAGATGTAAAGAAGAGAAGAGAGGAGAGGATTCAATTGATGGTTTTCTTCTTCTTCTTCTTCTTCTTCCTGTAGAATTAAGCCGCTTGTCCATTTGGACGAGGAGCAACATTTCCCCGTGGACGCACCATCCACAACAGTTACACCAACCATCAGTTCAGTAAGTCAAATTATACAGTGAAATGCTAACACAAACAGAAAATCACACAACAACATGCTAATCAGTCTTTGCTGTATCTGCTTGGTGAAGTTTAAGGATCTGGACCCCACTGTGAGGAGGATGATGATGCAATCAAAACTCACTGAAGAAGACAGAGACATCGCTGAAGCTGTCGACTTCATCGTCAACCACTTTGGGGAACTAAAAACTGTGCAGAGAGAGCTGAGGAACAGAGGTAATAATAATCATAATAATAATAATACATTTATTTGTATAGCACCTCTCAAGAGCAGGCGTCACAAAGTGTTTCGCAACTAATAGATATCACCATGAAACTTCCCCAGCTGATTACGTACGTTAAGGCAATTATTTTTGTATTACATGTTTTCTGAAAAATGTTGTTTAAATATGCAAATTAGGCATTCTCTTATTAAATATAATGTGCTATTATTAAATATAAAATGTGCTAACTTGCATACATTTCCAGAACAGAAATTTGAACATTGCATAAAGCCACATTCAAAATTCTTGTTTCATTTTGTTGACATATTAGAGTCAAAGGTTTTTAAAGAGGGCGTTTATAATATCTCTTTTTATCACTCCATAAATGAGAAAATACTGCCAAAAACCATTTAAAAAAAAAAGATTTGCCATGTTTTTTACGAGTAAAATGTTCTATAAATAAGGCTATAAATGATATATGAGCAACCCTTCTCTGTAAAAACCTTCAGAATATAGACAGGAATGAAACTGGAAAGTTTGGTGGATGTAAGTGCTACTGAAGTGGAGATTTCTGGCTCAGAGTATGAGAAAAAACTAATTTTGAGAAAACGGCCTTTAAAGATATGTATTGTAAAATTCCATACATTTTGCAATGCACTGCAGGTGAATAGGGTTCAAATGTTTAACCCCGTTTACACCTGGCATTAAAATGTGATCTGTATCCGGATAAGGAAAAATGCATGTTCATGCAAGATGTAAACACATCATGATGGGATTGTGATCAGATCTGCCTGATCACATGGTATGTGTAAATGCAGGAGAACACATTAAAAATAAATGGGAAGATATTATCCAGATAACTTATCTGGATGCAGACACATTTTAATACCAGGTGTAAATGGGGTGTAATAGATCTCACCATGAAACTTTGATTACTTATTAAGACAATTATGTTTTGTATTACAAGTTTTCTGAAATGTCATGTTTAAATATGCAAATGAGGCTTTATCTAATACTTTTGTTGAATTTATAGAATTCTACAGATGCAAATAGACAAAATGTAATGAAATAAAGAAGAAAATCTCAAAATTGACCAGCTCATGAAAAAATAATGTTTTTTTCTGTAGTGTCTTGCCATATGTGTATTTTATGCTTCAAAAGTAAACATTTAAAAGTAATGCAGGATCTTTTGAGACAGTGCTTCTGGATATTTGACAGGCCCAGTATCTCAGACATTGCCGAGAGCTGCAGGGGCGTCCATCTCCCTCGCTCTGAAGAAAGGGCCTTTGCCACCGATTCCCTCCATCAAAAGCGGCAGTACCTCCCAGCAGACACCACAGTGCACAGACACACCACAGCTCCCCCCTTGGATTCCTCCTCCTCCATCTACTCCTGCTCCAGTTCTGCCAGAGCGGATCAGAAAGAGTGCAACTTTCAAACCTGTAAGAGGACACACGCTGCTACAGTTCTGTAAATTTGAATATGTAAAATGTGTGGGCTGAATGAACTTTTGTTTGTGTTGTCAGGTGGGCTCCTCTGCAACTACAGAGAGAAGTGACTTTATTCTGATAGCAGTGAGAGAAATATTCAGACAGAAGCAGCTGGCGCAGCGAAAGTCGAGTGCAGATGGGAGTCAAATGGAGCCGGACAATAACGGTGACGAGCACCTTTAAAGAAACTTTGGTTTTAACTGTGCCGTGTATGATACACTCATTAAAAATGTGTGATACAGCTGAGAAGATGTTGCTTTTTGTCTCTTCTTCTCATATAAAGCCATGACTGGATTAACCTTGCTGCCCCTGCAGCAAAAGTTACTGCTGTGCCCCATATCTCATTGTGTTCATACCCTGCCACTTTCAAGTTTTATTATTTACCCACACACCCAAAATCCAACTAGTACTACCTGGTCCCAGGTTTCTTTTGTGCAAAACTTTATTGACTCAATTCAACTCATGACGACTATTTTCCCCCTTTACCCTTAGAAGGAGACAATCAGGTGCAATCAGCAGCTCGCCACCTGTCAACAAATACACACAAGTAATAAGCAAATCACCGAACACTGTTACAAAGCTAAAACAATGTTGGAAATCAAACAAACATTATGAAAATCGAAAGACTCATAAAATAGTAAAGCCATGCAAATCCATAAAACATGACCTATGAACATGGTGGATGGTAGATATAAAAAAAAAAGCTCTGTGTAATAGATTCATTTTACTGGAAAGTAGCAGAGATGTCTTAAAACCAGAAATGAAAATGAATTAGCCGAGATGTGTGCAGGTATCCCACTGTTTCACTCCAATAATTTTGCACAGATCTGCACTGTACAGATACTGTTCAAGTTGTTTCTGTTCTTCACTTATAAGCTGTGGACCCAGCAAACACAAGAACATGTGACAAGACTATTTAGTAATTTAAGAATCTGCACCATGTGATCACAATATAAACTGAGATAATAAAGTTATCTAAATTTTTACACATTATCCCCATGGAGGGGTTATGAGACATGGGGTCCCTGGGCACAGACATTTAGCCCCTATTTTGTTGATGTTTAGTGTCTCTTTGTAGTCATTATGCATCTCTCTGTGGTTTTGTTTCTCTTTGTAGTCCTTTAGTGTCTCTTTGTGGTCATTTTGCATCTCTTTGTTGCCTATGCATGGCCGGCCCTTGGCATGTGCCATGTGGGCGGTCCGGTAGGGCGCCACCATGTGGAGGGGGTGCAGTGCCACGCAGCGCCAGTGAGATATGAACTTTTTATACAATGATGGGCACCCCCTCTTTGTTCATGTTTTAAGAAAAATATAGTTTTTGGTTTTGACGTCTTTTTGTGGCGCTACCGATCTACTAAGCAATGGCACAACATTTTGAACTATCAGCAGCAGTAAACGCATGGTTGTGTCTAGATGGTAACCCACGATTTGCAAAAGTCTCGTGAGATTGTTAATGTTAGGCATTGACTTCGAATGGTTATGGTCTATCGGGCATCCTAGGGCTCCAAAAATGCTAGGGCAGCCCCTGAGACTATATGTCTCTTTGAGTGACATTTTGCACTTGAAGGCCAGGGCCCCTGACACTCTGGGCCCCAGGGCCTGTGCCCATTCAGTAGCCCAATCCATGATATCCTCCTACAAGACAGGGCCTGAAGATTGTGTTAATGCAGACCTATCTTGGTTGATATTGTTAAAATTCTCTAACAAATTTACAATTAATGAAATTACCAATAAACCAACCTTTAGGTTTTTGGGGCCCATTTGTAGACTGGGGTCCAGGGGCAGTTGCATGCACTGGCTGGTGCATATGTGACTGATTATGTTTCATACACAAAAAGGACTTAGACGTAGACAGGGGTGGAGGTAAAGATGGAGACACATGACATGAGCACAGCTAAACAATAACAAGTGAATGTGCTCGTGCTCGTGCGTGCGTGCGTGAGGACGCGATAGTGAGCGCGCGCCACAGCACTCACTCACTTCATTCATTGCTGCCTGTGCTGCTGCAGGGACTCGCGCTGCTCAGCACGCGGGGAACAAGAGGCTTTAAACCGGGACCATGAGGGGCTCGTGCCGCCCGAGAAACACGCGGGACAGGGCAGGTAGGGTGCAAACTCCTGCTGAGTTGTCACCTTTCTTTTTCGTACATATATGTGTATTTTAGACACTCTTGTCAGTCGACACTGTGCAGTGAGTGCTACAGCAGAGCAGCTGGGCTAGCAGCGGATGAAGTAAACAAGTCTGTGTCACGTAGGCATGCTTCAGAGCTGACAGACTTCCTACAGAGGAGAGGCTGCGGCACACAGCCGAGAAATGTGGGAAAGACTGGGTATTGTTTCAGCTTTCGCCTTGCAAAGAAATAGTTTGCAAATGCCAAGGTAGGATGCTTTGGTAGCTAAAGCTGCCATCTTCCTATCTGCTGCTAAGCCTGGCTGCAGCTGCTGGTTAGCTAGCCTGTAAGCTAGCTGGTGTAATGAGAGCATGTAAACTGTTTGTTTAAAAAAAAAAACTTTCAAAACATCATGTCAAAGACCTCAAAACAGAGCTGAGAGATTAAGTTGGGACTCAAGAATGTTTGAGAAAGGTCTGCTCATACTATGCAAAGGTAATGTTAGGACATACTGTCTGACAATACTGTGTGGCACGAGGAGAGAGTAAAACTTTACATACACTGACCCCCAGGCTCATTTTTCCACTCATTATCATTGGGTATCACAAATGTAGGAGCTTCCCATATGGCTTAAACACTGGCTTTAAATGAGTTGTATGTAACTTATTTACTGTGTCTGTTGTGTACCACTATTCTGTCTTGTTGCTACATATTGTTTTAAGTTGATTACAGATGTGTGTAGCACTATTTCCCAAGCAAAGTTTTCATCAATTGTAAGTAACGTAGCAGGGGATGGGACACATGGAGAAGAGATTTCAATCTTAGTTTGGGTGCAGAATCCTGATCTAATGATTGCTGGCTTGTGTCAAAGGTAGCTGAATCATCTCTAAACATTTCAGCCTGAACGCTTGCATGCTGTCAAACCCAGCATACTATATTTGGCCTGTTATTGAGGTTCCTCTATGAATACTTAACAAAGGATTATGTGCATATGAATGACATCTGAACCAATGCTAATACTATGGCCTATATAATCCAGTGACTCAGTTATTATAAAAATAGGCTATTACATAACTCCATTTGCCATGAAGCCTGCAGGGCCTGTTTAACATTGTGTTACTGTGCTGTCATGCTGACAAACGCCAGGCAGAGGGGACACACTCTAACAAGTCCCTGATAGACTAGAGATGGATTTGCTGCTGTTCCTTGTACGAATATGGTCACAGTGGTTTAAACGTCTGCAGCCCGAGCTGTTGTGGCAGATGTACGAAGGATGAACTCAGCTCAGGCTGTGCTGGAGAGTAGATGTGCTCTGCATGGCTCATCTGTCTGCCAACATACAGAGAGGTACGTTGCATTATTGTGCATTTGTCTGGTCTAGTTATTTTAAGACCAAATACAAACAGCTACTTTGTATTTTAGCTATTCACTATGGTGATAACCGTTTACATGGAGCTGCCCCTGCTGTTAACAGTGATATAAATATGATGTTAAGAGGTTGTGAAAGCATTAGCAATAGCTTTGTCTGAGTTTGTTTGAGTGCCCACATATATGCCCTATATGTTACATTAACGGAGGAAAAATATGCTTCAGTGGGTGCAGTGCAGCAGACCCAACACATAGTACATCCCTGCTACATGCACTATGTTTATACACTACAGGATATTTACCCTATACCTCAGTAAATATACCTTCTCCCACCTTCTATTTACACCTTTCTATTATACTCAATAATCCTTATTTTCTCTGTTTTTAGCTCTGTGAGATCCCTGCTCTGAATAATCACAATAAATCACTCCCTCTCGTCCTTGCTCATGCACTCGCTCGCTGGCTCACTGCATGGCCCTCCCTCCCTGTGTCTGCTCTCTATCTGGGGGAAAGTTCACCCGCTCACTCAGAATCTCATTATAGGCTTCAGGCAGAGCTGCAGCCTCCATGTGTATGTGTAATGCTGCTGCCTAGGCAGTCATTGTACGCCTGCTCAGTGCACGGATCAAGCTGATGTTTTGCATCTGGGAGCATTTAAGTGCAGCTATTTTTGTATGTTTATGCTTGAAACTCTGCAACATTTCTGTACAATGGAGACATTAATCTTGCTTGTTCAGGCTCAGACAAAACCGCCTCTTCTGTTGCATGTAACACAAAGGGAACCTATAGACCGATTCTGGATTACACTACATACAAATTAGGGCCAAAAAGATTAGTCCATTAATCATAGTTTATCGACACAAAATTAATTACCAACATATCTAATAATCAAGTAATCCTTTAAGTCATTTGTTGAGCAAAAATGCTAAAAATTCTCTCTGTTTACAGCTTTTCTAGTATGGCTGTTTTTCTTTGGCTTATGTAATTGCAAAATGAATATCTTTGTGTTTTGGACTGTGGACAAAACCAGCTATTTGAAGGTGCTGCATTGAGCTTCATGTGAAAGCCCCTGTCCACATACTTTTTATGTTTTTCATGGTTTGTGCCAGACCCCTTAGTTCTAGTTATGAATGGACATATTAATGGTACAGTGTTCAGTGATATTTAAGGCAACAGTGTGCTGTCGTTTTTGTGAACTGGGGCACTGTCATCTAAAAAAAGGAAAGGTCTTCTTCCCCAAATTGTTGCCAAATCTATGTCTATAGAGAAATGTTCTTCTAGGTTTGGTGCAGAGGAAGTTGACTGACCAGCACAAAGCCCAGACCTCTAACCCGTCCAACACCTTTAGGATGAATTTAATGCCGACTGCAAGCCAGGCCTTATTACCCAACATCAGTGACTGGTAAATCCCTGCATTCAGGTTCCAAAATATTGAAGAGCAGGGAGTAATAGCTGCAAAATGCTACATCGTAATGCAAATATATATCGGTGTAGCCAGACCTATCGCCACAGTGCTGTGTCCGCGCAGGGGGGAGGTCTGGATTCAGTAGCTTTCACTCCGGTATAGGGAAAAAACTACCTGGCCTGTGTGTATTTCTTGAAACCAAACACAATCATCTTGTGCGGCGCTAAGCTCCGGCTGCAGCGACGGTACTTTGTGAACCACAGGAAGGGGAGGAGGGACTTCCTGTCCACTAGGGCTGCACGATTAATTGTTAAAAGATCGTGATCTCGATTCAGGCATGTACACAATCTAATTTCTGAAGGACAAAGATTCGGCCATATTTTAATAATAATGGACCAAAATGATGTACATAAAATGTACCCAAGTCTTCCACAGACTTTCAGGAAAACGCTGAAGACCTACTGAATCAGGACTGTACGATTAATTGAAATAAGATGGTGATGATCATATTGCTTGTACTGTCTGCATGAAGACAATATGGACTGCAATAAATATTTTTCTTTAAAAATTGATGACTAACAATTGTGGGAGAAAATTGTGATCTCAATTTGCAGTGGAAGAAATTGTGATTGTCATTTTGACCAGAATCGTGCAGCTCTACTGTCCACCGGGGTTTCCTCCCGGATCAGCGGGAGTAATAGCATGTACGCACCGGGCGCGAATAAATTCATTGACACAAATTAATTACATATAAAGTCAATGTAAAGATGCGATTAAACTTGAGTTCCGGTCAGGGAGGCTCGAATGACGCGAATTGGTCAGCGCAAATGACACGCAAATCACGCAAATTTGCTCATCGCTTGAGCTGAAATATCTGAATTTCTGCGGCGAGCGTTGGGAGTACTCGTGCGAATGAAGTGATGAAAACAGAAGATTCCAGCATCAATATTCGCGTCTGGGCTGAACACAACATAAGGCTTTATACCAGCGCTGTTTACATAGTAATCCAGACTAATATTGGTGTAATGTTGGCTAAAACAAACTAAAACAAAGCGCTATTATAGACTTGACATTTTGTTCTATTTTGTTCCTCTGTTACATACACAATAAGGCTGAACGATTTAAAAAAAAAAAAAAAATCTAATTGCGATTATTTTGACCGATATTGCAATTGCGATATGATATGCGATATTAGAAGGAATTATAATTTTTGCGTCATTATTCTCAATTTTACGGAAGCCCCGGGAGGCTTTCTAAACATCAAAAACGTTTTTCACCTGTTTTCACAGATGAAACATTTAAAAATAAATAGATCAGAAAAAAATTACTGAAAAATAAGTATTGCTTACGTCTCGGGGCTTCCA
>JAOVVB010252261.1:0-20211 GCA_028570985.1 Heterobranchus longifilis | reverse complement strand
TAGGGCCCGACAAGCATAATGCTTCTCCCTATCCCTTTTTTGGGGACTTGGACAATTCATTTGAAATAGGAAAAAAAAAAGAAAAAAAAATTCCAATTGGACGTTGATTGTTTTCAGTTATGTTATGTTTTTTTTTATTTTTTCTATGTTCATTATTATTATTATTTATTATCAACTTATTTGCATATAAATTGTTATATGTCTATTCTGTCCAGTATATGTCCAGCATCCGAAAATAAACTGAACTGAACTGAACTGAACTGAATGTTAACCAATGTATATAAAAAACAGACTTGCAAATGTATATGCAACACTGCCCCAATAGTATACACCCACCCACATATATTATTATTGGATTATCAATTGGGCAAAGTAGGCAAGTAGGGCCCCCCAAAGCCCAAGGTTTACGGTGTGTCCGTTAGTGATAATTTGATTGACATTAGCACTCAGAATAATTTAGGTAGCCTAATATGCACCACTAAAGCAAGATATACATTTTATAAAAAAATATATATATATATGGGGGAAAAAATACAATGAATTACATCCCAGTTTTAATTGCACTTGCACACAATTCAAGATCAGTATGGAAAGATAGAAATATCTGAAAACAAAGCTGATGTATAACATAACAAGCATGGACATATAACTATTATGTACATACAGTGTATACAAGTCAAACTGTTAATGTACTGTAAACAGTAAGAATAGGCCTAAAGCCACTGATGGATGACTGAGCATGCCTAACGGGCACAGGCCCAGGGCTCAAAGTGTCAGGGGTCTCCCTGGCCTTCACCTGCAAAATGTCACTCGAAGGCACACATACCGACCACAAAGAGATGCAAAATAACCACAAAGAAACATAAAATGACGACACAGAAATGCAAAGCAACTCCAATAAGACACAACACTAACTAAAAAGGAGCAAAACAACCACAGAGACAGAAAATGATCACAAAGAAACACAAAAAGACCATAAAGAGACACAAGACGACTACAAAGAGATACATAGGCTAATGACCACAAAGAGACACAAAACCACGGAGATGTGTAATGACCACAAAGAGATGCAAAACAACAAAAAAGAGGCAAAAGCATCACAAAGACTGTATCTTGTTCCAAGATGGTGGGGCCTTTTACATATCTGTGCCCAGGGGCCCATTGTCTCACAATCCGCCCATGCATATAGTGCAAAGAGCGATGTAATAAATAATTCCTTTTGGTGTCTGGTAAGAATTTTGTGAGAGGGGAGAAAGGGTGGTTCTGGCTATGGCCCTGCATCAAAGATGTTAGTTTCAGAGTTTCTTTCTAGCCTAAATGGCATACGCAGTCTGTCTCCATATTTACAGACACAACCTGTTCAGTATTACAGTTATACACCCTTATTCTTTTTAAAAATGTCCTTTCTTTTTACCTGCAAATGGGCTGGCGCGTGCTCGCAGCCGCTGGCCTCGAGAGCTCGAGAGAGTGCAGCTGCGGATGACAGATTGACGTCATCGGGACTGACGCAGAGCGAGCCGAGAGGCAGAGCAGCAGCAACAGCAGCAGCAGCAGCAGCATCCCGGCTAATCAACGGTACCTCACCAATCCACCACCAGCGGGGTGTTTTCTCACTGAGCATCCTCCAGAAATAACGGTAGGGACACCAGCGAGAGCGCCGACTAGAACGTGTTTTTATGAGCAATGAATAGCGCTTAAAATCAGGCCTTTCATAGCCTTTACGTCGCAGCAATTCCCCTTCGTTGTGGTTTGGTTGTCATTGTAAGGTTAGCAAAGCTAGCTGGGCTAGCTAATGCAACTGAACAGGTGCTCAGTTTCATCACTAGCTCCATACTATGCATGGCAACATTCTTATATGTGGACACTGTTTTGCTATTCGCTGTGAAGAAAACTTGGTAGATGTCATGCCCTGAAGTCATAACTGATTTAGATTGATGATGCATTTAAAAAAAAAACATATCGTAGACGTTATTTCCATATGAGGAAGTGATACATGGTTGTTAACAGTTAGCTACACCTGCTCAGCTTCCTGGCTTACTATGTATGCTACAGTACTATCAGAGGCAGTGGATAAATATTGAATATCTTTGGTAGTATGCTATTTGACAACGCTTTAGTCTGACAAAGCTGTAGTCTGACAACTGACAACAGCTATGTTACTGTTAGATAATTGGATTTGCATCCACCTGCTGAAGTGTTTACTTTTACAAATAACATGTAGCCTACATAAAGCACCCGTTTCCAAAACGTTCAGGTTCAGTCATCTTCATCCACAAAGAATCATACTAAGGGCATAAATGGCCATGCATCTATATTAAAAATATTCAATTACATACCCCAGGATAGATGTTTTTATATGTGTTGCCCACTCTTATTTGATTGCCATATTATTAGTAACATTCCCTGGGCAAATTTGCATGCATTTACTACTTAAATGTAAGTGTCCAATACTATTCATGCCATCTTTAGGTAATTACCCACAATCGTCTTTTTTGGGGCTACTTCTGTCACCTGCCAACAATCAGAAACACAGGTAAAAGGTATGCAAATTTGCCCAGGGATACAATGTTACTAATGATATGCCAATCAAATAAGAGTGGGTAACACAGATAAAAACATCTATCCTGGGGTATGTAATTGAACATTTTAATATTGATATGAATATCCGTATATAGTAATTATTGCTGTTTTAATTACATGAGGAAATGTTTATAACTAGACATGAGTAGGCTAGTTAAATACCTCACAAAACAAGGTGAAAAAATCATAAAAACTCAATATCATAAAGTAGACACCCACAGATATTAAACGGATAGGTACCATGGTAAAACAGAATAGCAAAATCTCAGTTGACAGTTGATCAATTTATATTGTCTCATGGTGTATATCGTCATATCGCCCAACCCTATAACTGCAGAACCAACTTTATTATTGGTACAAAATGATCTAGCCTATCTTCTTCAACTAAGAATAAACTTGCAACAATTACCTCATACAGTACACTGCCATGTATTGCAGGGTATTTCCAACTGACACCAGTTCATGTCATGAGGTCCTTGACTAGAAGCAAAAGCATCAGGGTGTGAAATATCCACTCACCTCCTTCCCACGATCCACTGCTCCATTCTCTATCCTACTTTCCTCTTATCATATGTGCTGCATTTCGCCCCTCCTTTGCCCCTGTTCTACCCCCTTCTCTATTCTGCTTTCCCTCCCCTCCTCTCATGGTCCTCCCTGTTTTCTCCCACTTTCCACAGAGATAAAAGATAAGATGGCCACCTCCTCCTCCACTCTGGAAGAAGACGAGAGTTTGAAGGGCTGTGAAATTTTTGTGCAGAAGCACAACATCCAGCAGATCCTCAAAGAGTGCATTGTGAACCTTTGCATCGCGAAGCCTGAGCGTCCTATGAAGTTCCTGCGGGAGCATTTTGAAAAGCTGGAGAAGGTTGGTGATAAAGTTTTGTGTTTGTATGAGTCTGTCTGTTTGTAATGTGGGGATCCGTGTTGCCTGAAATCTTGTGTGGTGGGCTTGAAGTTGTTAATTATCATGTAATTTTAACCTGAATATGATATATGACATGATTGTTCATTGCAGTGTGTATACCAGTTAACAAGTAGTGATTTCTTGTCGGATTTCTCTGGTGTTAATATTTTATCACCATGTATAATATAGCCCATGTAAATGAAATAGTAGTAAATAGTTACAAGCAGAAATGCTGTTTTAATGTTGTGGATACTTAAGTGTGTAAACACCTCACCTCATCAAATGTGCTGGTACTTCATGTGTACCGTGCAAGGTAGACAGAGAGAACATCCCAGCTTACTGTGCTAAAAAACACACTGTACTCAAACTGTTATAACAGAGCTTTCATTTTTCATCCTATAATAGGAGAATCCATTAGGGAATGTGAGAGGAGCACCCATAAAAGGCCAGTGTCCTGTTTGCAGGCTCAGGGAACAGACTGTTTGTATCTGCCTGCCTGTCTGCAAGCAGAAAGACAAAAAAGGTGACACATTAATTTAAAGATGATAGCTACAGAGAGGAGAGAAGCCTTTTTTGAGATGAGAAAAGAATGATCATAACTAGAAAACAGGTTAAAACAGGGACAACCTCTGTAGCACATTTCCCGTGGCCCACAAATAATGTGACTGCTCAGTGTGTGTTTTGTGTCTGTCTCGTTTAAGCAATGTGTCGGCTCCGACTGGCACCTCTACCGTGGCAAGATGCTTTTTACATGAAAGTTGCTTCACTGACTTCTGCTGTATTTAACAGGCACACCATACTGCTGATTTAAAGATATAAGAAGGCTGAGATTTTCCTTTTTTTTTGTGGCTTTTTATGAAGTATCGTAGGATATACAGGTAAATTGTTATTGTGCGTATCAATATGCGAGTTAGGTAGGGATGAAGCTTCGACCGTTGCCATGGTAATTGACGTCCAGATCAGTATTCGAATGCTGCAAAATCCCAAATAGCCCATGAAATATGGAATAGTAATCTAACATTATTCATTGTGCATCAGTATTAATTATTATTAGTTAATATTCTCAGACGGATAGCGATGTTTGTGCATGTGTAAGTGTGGCGTTGTCCCACAGAGCATGTCACTTAGTTCGGTTTCTTATCCTGCTTGCTTTTCGTGGTTGTAAATAGAACTTTCGACTGTAATTCAGAAAGGGAATGTCAGGGAAGTCAGGGGACAGTCAATGAGAGAGAGAGAGAGAGAGAGAGAGAGAGAGCTGCAAGCCTCAAACAGCTGTTTCTATTCGCCTCCCCCTGCTGATTTTGACAGAGAATCGTTGGTGAGTTCCAAAACTAATTAGGCTCTGCTACGTTCTTATGTGAGTGCTGCG
Organism: Heterobranchus longifilis; assembly: GCA_028570985.1. Classification (NCBI taxonomy): domain Eukaryota; kingdom Metazoa; phylum Chordata; class Actinopteri; order Siluriformes; family Clariidae; genus Heterobranchus; species Heterobranchus longifilis. The sequence goes on along the minus strand of JAOVVB010252261.1, from coordinate 15,358 downwards.
ATTAAAGGGAAACTTTGCAGATTTTCAGCTGGCTCTGTGTCACTGCAGAGCGGGCAGTACATGCAGATGAACGGAGCCCTCCGTGCTACCAGCGCCCGCCGGCAATAGTCAACCGAATTAAGTTGTCTCGAAAATAAGGTGTCCCAGAATTTAGCCTAAACGGATGTTCTTTCCCAGTGTTTGGCTTTGATCAAGCAGGGATGCGTAGCAGATGGGTAGTTTGCTCATGAGTGGATCATATGATTTCTTTGTTTAGACAATGGTCTCTACTCTTTCACTCCTGTTATGAAAAGGTCATAAAGGTGTATGTCGTCTGTCGATGTTGGCCTGAGGAGCGTTCAGACCTCTGAAAGAAGTCTCCAACAAGAGAAGTGATTGTGAACAACATCAGATGTAGCAGGACTGTTCACCATATGCCTGCAGGAGGGTCTCCATCCTTGCTGCAGTGATGTGTGTGTTAGCATGTGAGAGTCATCTGATTTGATCACCATGTTTATACAAATAATACTTTGCCTGTATAGCAGGGCTGCACGATTCGGGTCAAAATGAAAATCACAATTTTTTTCCACTCAAAATTGAGATCACGATTTTCTACCACAATTGTTAGGGACACACATTTTTAATTGTTGTTATTGTCTTCATGCAGACAGTACACGCAATATGATCATGACAATCTTATTTCAATTAATGGTGCAGTCCTAATTCAGTAGGTCTTCAGCATTTTCCTGAAGGTTTGTGGAAGACTTAGGTGCACTTATTGCACTTATTTTACATTTTACAATTGAGCACTCATTCTAAATATGCAACTCCCCAAAGCAAATATGGCCGAATCTTTGTCCTTCAGAAATGAGATCGTGTACATGCTTGAATCGATATCACGATCTTTTAACGATTAATCGTGCAGCCCTACTGTATAGTGAATTATATTTATTTATTTATCCAGACAGACCAATCAAACTCTTACCACTACAACATACTAAGACTGCTCAATAGGTATACTATCGTTGAACATACTTTTATGTATACAAACAGTAGTATGAACCTTTTTGGACACACTGATCTATAATGACTGCATGAGCCTCCTTGCCAGTTGGACACGTAACCATGGTAACCCGTGCCAACCTCAGCTCTATACTGTCGTCGCCAGATAATGCTTAAATTATTGAAAAAAGGTAAGCAGCTAATCCAACGGTTGCAGGTGATTTTTAATCTGAAGAAATCTACATTGAATCGTTATTGACACCTGGTCTGGCCTGACTCCCTTGTCATTTGGCTGTTATCAGCGTTGTCATCACTACCACATTGCATTGTGGGATATTTATGCCTGCCGTAGTGTCCAGTGTTGCATACTGTAATATTTCACCGAAAATAGTATGCACATCGCATACTATTAGCATACTAAATAGCATGTTAGTATGGCATTTCGGACACAGCCGCAGCCTATGTTTTCAGGACAGAATGTATGGAAAGTTTAAGGTCAAGGTCAGGCTGTTGTCTTTACACACTTGTTTATGTGTTTGCATCTGTCTGCTATCAGAATCTGGAGCAGTGGTCCTCACTGTGGCCAATAAGGAGACAGAGTGTGAGCACAGCATTGATAGTGGAGCTTCAGCTGCTGTTAGTGGGGACTGTAATGCTGCATAGTAAGAGAGGCAGCATGCATACTAATGGTTTGATAGAGCTCAGCAGAAGCATACAGTAGCAAGTTACTGCACACGGTGTGTATTCCAGCTCAATAACAAATGAGCATCAAAGCTGCTCTGTTGTGATCAAAAGACTTTATGTTAAAAGTATGTTGTATGAAAAATAGGTTTCATTAAATTTACAAGTCCTTTGAAAAGGGAATATGAGTGGGAGAAAGAGAATTATTTATCTAAATAGCTAAATAAATAGGCTATAGTACACATTGGCCTCTATAGCCATGTTTCCACCCAGTAGTCCAGTTCTGTTCAGTTCAGTTTGTTACAAACTAGAACGGTTATTTTTGCGTTTCCATTGTCAGAAGTTGTGGATGGTACCAATAAAAGCACTCCATTCCGTCCCTTTTTTTTCGTCACCCCTCTGTTGAGCTAGAAACACTGCAGTCTGTTGATTGGTAACCCCGCCTACATTTTAACCTACATTCAAGAGTACTGTCTGTGGTGTAAATGCAAAACAGATCTAGAGTCTAGGTACCTGTGGTTTATAAGGTACTATACCTTAAGTGTTCTGTGGAAAACGTGGCTGTTTTCCTGAAACTGGGCTCTGGTGTCCAGAGGCAGCATTGTAGTCTGTATAAGTGGCTATAGTGAAGGATAAATACATTGTGGAAAATAATATTGCATGTGACATGCTCCACTCTCTGCAGTACCTATCCGTCACGCCCTGTGCAATAAGTTAATGTATTTAAGCTGTCATGCTCTGCTCAATCTTGCTGCCTGTGCTGCTGCAGCTACACTTTTCATCACATTATCATCACTGCTGTTGCTCAGCCCCATCTCCACCTCTGCATCCACCTGTAGGCTCTGATTATATTAGTGCATACTCCGAGCGTTTTAACTAAGTGTTGGATGCAGCAAACATCAAACACACATAGTATTTCTGTTTACACAACAGGAAATATTATTTTTCCAGTGTAAATGAGAGTTTTGCTTCAAGAAAAGGTGCCCCAGAATCAAGACGACTCATATGAAGAACACATCATACAGTAGGGCTGAACAATTAATCCAAATTTTATCCAAATCGCAATATGGCGTGCAATATTTGTTAAAGCCGCAATATTTGTTAAAGCCGTAATGTGTGTCAAAATACCATTTTAAATTAAATATTGTGGTGCTGCAGAGATGTCCTGGCCTACAAATCGTATTTTACAGATTTAAAAAAAAAAAAAAAATTTTGTTTGATACAGATCCTCACAAAAATCACACCACGATCATTTTTCAATAAAAATAAGAATATGTAAAAATGATCATTCCCAAGTCAAAATAATGGCAATTAGACATTTTTTTCAAAATCATTCAGCCCTACCGCTCTTTTTTTCATATAGACTTTACAACGCTTTACTGAACTGCCAGATTTTTGAACTGAGTTCCGCAGGATCTTCAGGGTGACAGGCAGCAACATTTACGTAATATAGAAAACAAGCCAAGTTAGCGCTCCGAGCCAATGCGTGCTAACTGTGACTGTAATTTCACCACTTCTAAGCAAAAGGCAGAAGATAACGTTATCTCAGAGCCTGACCAGACATTGCCTCTCTTCCTCTGGGCGGCTGCCTCTGTCTCACTCAGACTCACCCTGGGTCCAGGTCCCCAGCTGCCTGTACCCGTCGCAGACATTTTCATCGAGCGGACGGGACGACTTGACGTACCCGAGAGCAGCATGAAAGTGAGGAGCGCTCACTATGCAGCTACTTCTGGGGGCCGAAATGTCCTTAGAAGTAGCTGCACACTGACCGACAAAAAACAAGCAAAAAAACAGACTGCTCGACTTGAAGAATCTCAGTCGACAGAGGGGTCTCCGACTGATTATTCGAAGTTCTTGTACCTATTTTGCGACAGCCTGGTGCGGTGTCTGCCAAAACAGACACTTGATTCACGCTGTTAGGCTGTTATCTTGCACTTAAAATGTTTGTGCACATACATGCACATAATGACAATATGATAATGTGTTATCATTGATGCTGGTGTCCCTGCATATAGGTCAAAGGTCAGGATCAAACCAGCATATTTTAAGGTAGTAAGGATCTACTGTGTTGCTTGAGGAGCAGGGCTTGTGGTCTGAAGAGTTATGTTGTTGAATGGTGGTCAGTGAAATCACCTGGTGTATACAAGTGGTTAGAATAAAAAGAAAACTACAGACTTTCAGCCCTCTAAGATCCACAGTTGCGCAACACTATTCCAGTCAAGTCTTCAAAATCTGTGCTTGTGTTGTGAGGTCATTCGTGGAATTTAAACAGGGCTTGTATGTTTTTGTGGTGTCCCAGTTATTTAAGAGGCTTATTGTGCTCCTTTCCCCCTGGGCAGGGTAACTTTGAGGACAATATTGGGTTCACGTCCATTTAATCTGGATTTCATCTTCTATATTGTTATGTTATTAAGATTTATCATAGAGCTGGGCGATAAATCGATATTATCAATTTATTCCAATTTGGTTTAGGACGATGTCGAAAAATGAAAATCGATTTTCACTTTAACTTGGGTAATGACGGAACGGAACCCTGTGTGCTCCCGTAGTTAATAGTAGCGTAGTGTGTGTCGCTGATGCGTGTGTTCATTCCAGTGCTCTGCTGCACAGACCTGACATCCGCCCGCCTGCCTGCTGTCATGCCCGGCTCCCTGAAGCTGTTTGCTGCTGACGCGGCACGGAGGTCCGGGTGGGGCTAGCAGTCAGCTGGCTAGTTCGCTAGCTTGCTAATTCTGTCATGCTTTCATGCTTCACTGGTTACAGAAAATGAGCCGAACAAAGTTGCTACTCATCTGGCGATAGCAGCGTGCTTTCCTACGCTATGACAGGAGTGTGTGGATGAAACATGAAGTTGTTTTATAATACTCATTTCGCGACTGGCTAGTTAGCAGCTAAACTAGCTCTGCTTTAGCTCTGGAAAGTCACGTCACCAGTAGTCTCGCGTAGCCAGACCTATCTCATTACCACGGCAACCAATGCAGACACACAAAGTGAAGTGGCTTACACTATTAATCCCAATAGGGGATGATTTATTTGCTTTCGTTAATCATTTTTATTGTTAAGTCCTTTTTCTTTTCTAGTTTATTTTAAAGAGAAAAAAGAAATCATTGAAATCGTAAATCAGTTGTGGTGTGAGAAAAGAAATTGGAGATTTTATTTTTAGGCCATATCACCCAGCTCTGTGTTCAGTGTGTTCTATTGCTCAAAATATTTATCTCAATGTCTCAAAAAAACAAAAACAATTCTCAGTGCAAAAAACTGCCAGTAGAGGAAGACAATTTTAAAATGCAAATATAGAATTAAAATCAAAGTGCCAGGTCTTGTCTCTGGCAGTCTTTTTATCCTGCACTTCACCCTCTGTGTTTGTCTGTGTTTCTCTTTTTCTCTCTCAGCCGTTTTCATCAGCACTCGTCGCCCACTAGAGGCGGTAACCTAGGCAACAATAGTCTATCCTGTGAATGAGCCCCTTTATTCACAAAGTTTATTCCATTTTTTTTCTGCCAATTAGATCACTGGGGTATTCTTTCGTCCCCATTTGCCAGACCTAACCTCATTTCATATCTGCACAGGATCCATTTCATACAGCATTCACAATCTTATCTGGAAAATCTCTTTTCTCTGTCTCGGTTTCTCCATCGTCCGCTCTCACAGTTTTGTTCTTTGATGTTATGTTTTTTCCCTGTCTTCCTCCACATACACACTTCCCTTTCTTTCTTTCTTTCTTTCTTTCTTTCTTTCTTTCTTTCTTTCTTTCTTTCTTTCTTCCTTTCTTCCTTCCTTTCTTCTTTCCTTTCTTTCTTTCTTTCTTTCTTTCTTTCTTTCTTTCTTTCTTTCTTTCTTTCTGTTTATTTCAGGACTTTTTTAATGTATGCATGGTTGTATGTAAGTGTATGGTTGTATTTGTGAATGTGCATGTGTATAAATGTATGGGTACCTCTGTGTATATAGATGAATGTATAGTTTTATAATTTTATGATGTACAATCATGTATAGATATATTTCTAGTCAGTTGTTAACTGAGCATGAATGCTAATAAACTCAAACTCACACACACACGTGCAAACTTGCAAGCATACTAAATCATCAGACTAGTTTGTTTTTAACTTTTGTTTCGATTTAATAACATGTCTTTGATACTCAGCTGACATTGTGAATGGAAAAATAACAGGCGTCTCGCTCCTTTTCATCATGCCTATTTATGTATGGTAATGATGCCTTTGATCACAACAGTAGCTTCAGATGGGTGTTCTCTCCTCCTCTATCAGCTCAACACAGTGTGTAATTTTCTGAGGAATGAACCTCAACTTTTTGGCACACTACAGTGTAAAAAGACAATTTTCTGTGACACCTTAGCTGGGTTTTTAAAGTATTCTGACAGGACTATCTCTTAACCGATGTTTTCTATTTGTTAGTATGTTTGTCACCATGCGCCGAGCCTACTCGGTTTCGGTATCAAGCTGATACTGTGGAAATCAAAATAAAAAATCGTGGAAAAAAAGTATAATTCGATACAATACATTAGCCTAAACTATCACGTAAAATGCTCAATGCTTTGAGCGACCATGAGTAACACAGATGAGCAGCATGTGTCACGTGAACAGTAGAGAGAACAATTAAAAGTCTGCAAAAAGTTCCTTTTTTTCTAAGGTTAATTTTTCAGCTTTTTGCCTGTACATATATAGCACAGCAGAAGATTGACAGGAAAGGGGTGAGAGAGAGGGGATGACATGCAGCAAAGGGCCACAGGCTGGAGTCAAACCTCAGCCGCTAAGGCAATATGGGGCTCACGCTCTACCAATGTGCCACCAGTGCACCCTTGCTAAAAGTTCTGTGGATGAAAATGTTTTTCAGTATTGCAGTCATGTTGTGGGTTATGTATTTCTTCCTTTAGGGGAGTAGAATGCATACATATAATAATGCATACAAATGCATTATTAACAGCTTAGTTGTTTAAGAGAGGTTGAAAGGCTGTTGACTGGCGTAGCAGTGCCCTCATGTGGCGAAATGTGCAACTGTGCCATTGAGCACATGGAGCTGCGCAGTCAGTAATTAAGAGACATAACGAGAGGCACGAGTGCAAAGTGGACTTTACTGCATCCAAGTGGTGTCAGTTGTATGCGTGAGTAAAGGCAGTTATTTCTGACTGAACGGGGCATTTTTTTTAAGCCTTTCACAGCATTTTGGTTTATTTAACTAAGGCTGTTTTGCTGATGCTGAGCTAATTTACAATGCTAGCTTAGCTGCTATACTTTCTGGTGAAACTGCTGGATATGGACAATGTTATTGTTTACCGATATGTCGCGGTCCAGCCACATATTAGGTTTCAACCTAGTCTTGTTATTTGTACGTTTGCTGCATAGCTGTTTCTAATGCAGTGGAATATCTGTAATTAATACAAATGCTTGTTGTCTCTCATGAACAGCAGAGATATTAAAACAGCGACGAACAGAGATGCATTTCTAATACACAAGGTTTATTGTTGCAGTCATTTTGGCCACGATCATGTGCATAATAAGAAATGGTGACATTTTCTCATCAGTCTGCATCATTACGGATCTGTCCAACAGACAGCACCATGCTAAAAGTGCCATGGCTGAATGTGTGTGTGTGAATATGTCACTCTCAGTATATCAAGTGGGCAGCTGCCACCGCAGATGTTTTATTGAATTAGGCCCATTGCATCTTCACAAGGCTCAACAGTGTTTACTGGCATCCTGGGAGCGCTGTCGCTGGCTTTGTCTGGCCACATTTATCAAAATCAACTTGCAAGGACTTTTGAGAGTTCCTTTTGCAGCACTTTATTTCCACAGAAGATCCTTTACTTTCCCCTCTACTCCTACTCTTTCTATAACTTTCCGTGAGAACATATCTGATGACTTAAGATGCAACTCTCTCCTCCTCCATCAACACTTTGATCACGAACATACCACCTGCACTGGCAACCAAATGTTCAGCGCACGACAGTCGTCACTCCTCAACTCCATCTGTATGTGTGTGGTGCTTGGATGTGAGTCTAAGCACCATATTTGGGTGACTACACGCCTCGGCACTATTCCGTGATCTCACATCAAAACTTAGGACCCATTGCAAATACGGATGTCACAAAACCAGAAATGTAGTACTCGATACCAACACCAGTGAAATTCCACGATTCTCATTACCCAATTCGATACCATGGTAAAAAAACAAAAACAAAACAATAAATAATAACGGTACTGTGTATTTCAGGATATGTACGTTATTAATGTAACTTTAACTTGAATTGAAACTAAATAAATCTGGAGGTCTGTCTTTGAGGTGCTTCGCTAAGTAGGAAATGTTTCCTCCTTTCGTCTGAAAAGTTCGATGGAACCGTTTGCATACTGGTTTTTGCAAATGTATTATTAATCCCTGATGATTCACCTCAAACGCAAAGTACTTCCATACACGACTCTTACTGCTTTTCTTTTCAACGAGTCAAGGCGAAGCTGCAGCTGCACTTATCGCCCCGTTCAACGTGTTGTTGTTCTTCCGTGTCGGTAGGCGTTCTTCTTCCTTTGGTACGGCAGACTAGAACACTTGTAGGTGTATATGCTGCCCCCGTCAGGTCCGAAATAATTGCATTCCCGGTATGGTACTTGCGATACTGTAGAAAATCTTGGCATTTTGGCATCATGACATCCCTAATTGCAAATGCTGCTGTTTATCGGGGCGCTGTTCCCCATTAATAAAGCAACCAGGTTTAGCATCTTACAGTCAATCAGTTTTCTATCTTGTTTTTTTTTACAAGGCCCCTTGCCATAGAGCAGTTACTAAACAGTTTCTGCTTCCTCTGTGTATATCTGTTTGTGGTTGTGTTTGTGTGTTTGTATGTGTTACGGTTAGCACAATGCCCCCTGTGTTCTTTACGCTCACAGGGCTGTCATAAGTTTGTGTCTCATGCTTCGCTCCTGGCTCTTACGTTTTTATTTTTATTTATATTTTTATTTTTTTACAATTTCTCCTTTATCCCTCTCATCCCTCATCTTTTCATTACCCTCTCTTTCGTCAGCAGCAATGCCCCTTCAACTTTTGGCTCATCCACTCCCGTCTTTTATAGTTTCCATATTTTATTTTCTCCTTTCTCTTCTCTGTACCCCTTCTCCTCCGTCAACTCACACATATCCTTTGTCGACCCAACCATCTCACTCAGACTTGCTCTATATTTTCATTTCTCCATCCCAAATTGGAAGTAAAGAAAACACATTCACATTGCCTCCATTCATTGTCTTTAGAATACATTTAAACAAGATTGTATTGTGTAAGGCTTTAAATTGATTAGTGACAAGCTAAAAGCTCTACTCTTATTGACGTGCAATATATCTTTGTAGTTTGCAACTATAATGGTTATTTCCATTATCGATTCATCTTTTGTTTATTTTGTTAGCTTTAGATTGCTTGTTTTGTCTGGTCAAAACCCAAAGATATTTAATTTACCATCACATAAGAAAGAAAAGCAGAAAATGTACTTATTAATCAATTATCAAAATTAGTTTGTTTTTGATTAATGTTCAATGATTTGTTGACTAAATCATTAATTGTTTTATTGTCATTGTTCCACTCCAATATTGTATTTATTGTACATTATTTATTTATTCATTTATTAATTTTTTTTATTTTACTATTCATAGTATTTTTTTTATTACATGTCGTGATGGCCTAAGCACTTTGTATCTACCTTATGCAAGTGGTATTTAAATTAAATTAAATTAAATTAAATTATTAATATTTCTAAACCGCTGTAACCTTACTATATTCCCCAGTTTTTTCTTTTAAAATATAACATAACAGCATGAGGAAAAACAGACCTCTTTCTTTGTGTCTCTACATCTCTGTATGTAAGCCAGACAGTGTTGCATTGATTATATGTTGGTGCTTCCCTCAACATCATAAAGCATGTCGAGTAAAACAAATGTAAACCGCGCTGCATCAGCTCTGCTTGTGAATGATCCCATCACATTGCATTATGGGAGACTTGTCTGTCAGTCTATCAGTCAATCAGCCGCTGTCTCGCCGTCCCCTGTAAGATGAGAAGCCTTTCTGTGCTGCCAGCCATTCAGCTGTCACCAGGACCTATCATAACAAATCCGCCAGTCCCTTCAATGGCCTCTGATTGACAATTTGTCAGGAGGGTATGGTTGTTTGTTGAGTCCGCTGAGAGCATTTAGAGGAGAATTAGGTGTAGCTTTGGATGATCTCCCCTATATTCTACTTTTCCTTTTGTTCCTCTTGTTCTAAGACTATTTACATCAGTCTACATATGGGTGTGCCAGTGATGCGTATGCACACAGCAGCAGCGCAGATTGAGAACATTCAAATACAAACAGTATATGTCCCATACACACATTTTGCAGCGCAGTGTAATTAGTGTCTCCAGCCTCTGTGTTCACTCATCACCATCACGATGGGAGCAGGGTGTTCTGTCAAATCAGCCCGGGGTGCACGCAGTGACCCGGGCCTAAACCTCCTCCCCGGCCCACCCTGGGGCCCCTACAGGTAGATCGGACCCCCAGCCCCTGTTTCCCCGGTGGTCTTTCTTTGTCCTCTCTCATCTGCCCGTTGCGTCCCTCCTCCCTCCGACAACTAATCTGTGGTTGTTGTGAGAGAAATAGAAAAGGTGTCAGGTGTACAGGACTAAGATGTAAAGGAAAACAGATTCAAGCCAAGGATGTTTGTTAATAATAATAATAATAATAATAATAATAATGATAATAATAATACATGTTATTTATAGGACTTCTTACAGGTTAACTAGAGCTGCAACGATTAGTCGACTAATTGATTAGTCGATCGACAGAAAAATAATGCAACTATTTTGATAATCGATTAATCGTTAAAGTAATTTTTCATGCAAAAATGGCAGAAAATGCTGTTTCCAGCCATTCAAATATGGAAAATTCCTGCTTTTCTCTGTTTTATATCATATTAAAGTGAATATGTTTGGATTCTGGACTGACAAAACAAGACATTTAAAGACATCACCTGGGACTTTGAGAAGTGGGATGGACATTTTTCACTATTTTCTGACATTTTATAGACCAAAGCGACAATTACCATTTACAGCCAGCAAAATCAATGGCTGCTGGGCAGAAATGAGAAACCTGCTGTTGTCTACCTCTGTCTGAGGCGAAGGACCCATTGTTTCATAAATGACTATGATTTTTGAGTGGTAACTTGACAAACATAGGGGCTTTGTCAAACAGTCACTGAGGGACCGCATTGACAGTCTTCTAATAGTTGTAGTTTTTGAGTTCTCATTTCAAAGGTTGTCTTGCATTTCATACTAAAACATACCTTTTCCTATCTTTAGTCCTATTTCTCAAACATGAAGGGCCAACACACTTGAAAGATAACAGTGGATAAGTATAGCAATGTCAACAGGAAGTCACGCACTCCAATTATACATAAGTCAGAGTAGTGCTTGTGACCTTTCATCCAAGAGATAAAACCAAAACACACCCTGTCAACCTCCATCCCCCTCACTATCACAATAGACCTTGGACTGGGCCCCGCTGGGAGCTGCAGCTTCACTAATGGAGGTCTTCCTGTCCTCCGCTTCTCCTGAGAGGCCCAAAAGAGGGAAGTCGTTGACATCATCTTCTGTACTAGTAGATTTGATCACAGATAGTTGCATATGGCTGTGGCTCCTTTTGAAAGGACAGCATACATGTTGAGTGTTAGCAGGACACCTGTTGCTTTCACAGTTACATTTTATTTTTAAGTAATAAGTAAAGCTTCAATTACACACATGTATTTCTCTTCCTCGGATCCCAGCAAAACAAGCTACCCAGCAGCTATTTTTGATTGACCCACTGTTACATGTACTGTAGGTCCAAACCCAAAGATACACCATGCACAACAAGAATGTCAGTTCTGCCGGCGTTCTTCAGTCCTATTGCTCGGGCGTTCCATGCTCTAATGAGGATGGTGATATGCTGCGGTAATTTCCTGTCAGTCGTCCGTTCCAATTCCTGACCCTCCCTTATGAGGATTGTAGCCAGAGGCTCCCAGCTTCCTCTAGATCTGCCACAGATTACAACAGCTGGAGTATGACCTGCAGTATGCCTCCCTCAAGCCCCATCTCTTTTTTCCTCTTTCCTCCCCTCTGTAACTTTCCTCACATCTATGTTTCTCTTATTTTTTGCCAAGTATTCCAATCATAATTATTTTAATTATTATATTGCAACCATAGAAATGGAAAGAGAGTAGAACAGTCATTGAACTGTTTGCCATGGTCATTTGACTATAAAGAAAATGGTGATTGTAATTACGGAGACGGACAAGAAAACTAGCACCAGTGAAGTAGTCTCCTAGCGGCGGGGAGTGAGGCAGAGGAATGTTAGAGATGTTAGTGCGGCCACCATCCCAATTAGCGGACAGCTGGCTAGTTAGCTAGCTTGCTAATTCTGCCACATTTTAATGCTACACTGGTTCCAGAAAATGAGTCACTCATCTGGTGATAGCAACTAGAGCTGCAACGATTAGTCATCTAATCAATTAGTCCATCGACAGAAGAATAATCAGCAACTATTTTGATAATCAATTAATCGTTAAAGTAATTTTTCATGCAAAAATGGCAGAAAATGTTGTTTCCAGCTGTTCAAATATGGAAATGTCCTGCTTTTCTCTGTTTTATATCATTTTAAACTGAATATCTTTTTTTCTGACATTGTGACATTCTGACAAATGTCTAATCGATTAATCGAAGAAATCGGCAGATTAATGAAAATAATCGTTAGTTGCAGCTCTAATAGCAACGTGCTTTCTTTTGCTGTGATAAGAACACGTAGATAAAGTCTTAAGTTATATTTTACTCATTTAGCTCCATGCTTGGTTCTACTCCACTGCTCGTTTGGTCGTCTTTACTGCAAAACCTCACCTCAGTGAGTCCGCAACTTGCTGCAAGTTTTGCCGGTTTACATGGAAAATAGCCAACAGTACACATAAAAATGGCCACTGCTCTGACCATCCTGCTATGTGCTATGTTTTCAATGGGAATGCCTGTTCTACTCTCATTCTATTTCTGTGTGCAACCAATAGGGCTGGGCACTGAACTTTGATGCTTTTATGGCACCGACGGAAATGCTTCGATACTATTGAATATCGAAAAATGCCTCGTCATTCAAAACCAAATTTCAATACCTAAGGAGTAAATCTCGTCAGTGAACCAATAAGCATGCTTGTACCAAGATGTAACAATCATAGAGGCATGCATGAAAAACATTACGCACAGAGACAGGGCTCACGTGTGTTGTTGTATTTTGAGAGAAAATAGATTTTTATAAAATTGGTATGGGAAAAAGTTGAGGAACTGGTATTGAAGTCAAGGTATCAGTACTGGTATCAGTGTAGAAAACATTTGCACCCAGCCCTAGCAACCAGGTGCTATTCTAACACATGTGACAATCACGTAGTCTTCTCCTCCACACTCCCTTGTCACCTCTTTCTCTACTTGATATTCAATCCCTGCTCCCTCCTGGCTTTTCTTCCTCTCTCCTCCACTTTCCCACATCCCTGTACGGGACCTGGAAATCTAAGCCCTGCACCGGCCAGCTGAACCTCAGAGAGAGACTGTGGTATACCGCTGAGAGGTAGCCGTGCATTACATGTGTTTACATGGGCCCTCGCTAGGGCAATATAAGCCTGCAAAGCTCGACTTTATGAACCCTCTCAGTCTGCTCTGCTGTCCTGGGAGCCTTTTTGTGGCGAGCTGGAGAAGGGGAGTGCAGTGCGGAGGAGGGGGTTCACATTCGGCTGTTCAGGAGACAAAACTTGTTTTGTTTTGCGTTGTGTGGCGAGGTGGGGGCTGCAGCTCGCAGTGACTGACTGGCCATGTGTTTTTGTGTGCGCTCCACGTGAGACAGAACAGAAGACTCGCAAACACGTACAGATGCATTGAAAGTCTTGGCTGGTGCGATTGCTTTTTTTTTTTTTCTCGCTTTGTATGAAAGCCTCCCTCCTCCCTTTCCCTTGCTTTGCCTCTCTGCCTTTTCTTCATTCTTTCTCCATCAGAGAGCTGACCGCTCCTCCCCGAGCACAAGAACTCAAAACAATTACCCTCCAACTTTTGCTGCAAAGCTCCTCTCTGTCCCCCTTCCGTCCTCCCTCTGTCTTCTCCTCCTCTATCTCGTTTCCTTCGACCTCCTAGTCTGCTCTTTCACTTCCAACCATCTTTTCATCTGACCCCCGGTTGCTTAAGCCTTTTTTCTTTAGCTCTGTCCTCCTTGTTTTTGACCTTTTTTTTTTCCATGTCATTTTAAGTAGCCATTATTTTTGCAGTCACATTCTACGTCAGCTAAGCCTCTCCTCCGTGCCTCTCCATCTGTCTTCATCCCTGCCTTCCCAAATCCTCCTATCTTTCTTTCTCTGTGCGTCCGCTGTCATAATGTATTTCCGATGTACTGAAGTTAAACTGTATTCTGAAAACACATGATTACCCAATGTGCAGCGAACTACTAAGGATATTATCCGATGTACCATCTGCCTGTGCTTATGCGCACCACCAGTCTTCAATTGTCTTAACCAACAAAAATGAAAACACTCCATTTATGTCTGGGTAGTGTGTGTGTGTGTGTGTGTGTGTGTGTGTGGGTGGCTGGTCAGATTTGTTCCCTCCCTCCTGGAGATTTAGTCGATCTCAAAGCCCTGCTTTGGAATCGGTTCCAGGTGAACGCTGCCGGAGATTTCCAGGAATGATCTCCAGGTTCCCTCTGCTCTCTTTTCTCCTCGCTAGGCTGCCCAGCAACTCTGATTTAAAAAAAAAAAAAAAAAAAAAAGCCCTGCTGTATCCGGAGGCCACGGAGGCTGTTCACATGTAGAATGAAGATTCAGTCTACATCCACACTACTACGTATTTGTTTTAAAACAGAAACGATCTCCATCCTCACGAGCGTCCATACTAACTGAAAACGCATATCACGGACTATTCAGGTACACTGGTCACGCACGTGCCGGTGTATACATAGATGCATACATAGTACAAACAAATAAAACATACAGAGTAATACAAAATAAATGATACAGAGAGACAAAGATTATACACCACAGTAGAGAATGCTGCTCATTTAAAGCTCGTATGGCTGTAGGGACAAAGCTTTTGCCAAAACGGGCTTTTCTGCACATGGGCAGTCTATACCTGTGTCCAGAAGGAAGTGGGGGGGGGTGCGGGGAGAGTGGATGATCTGGGTCCTGTGTGATTGTGAGTGCTTTACGGATTAAGGATGGGATGAGGTGACACAGTCAGAATACCAATGATTTTGCTGGCTAAATTAGTTATCTTAAGGAGTTTATTCTTATTGGCGACTGTAAGCAGATGGAAAAAGCAGATGGCCCCATAAAGGAGAAGTGGTTGGATAATGCTACGGTACAGGAGAAGAAGATGGGGTTGGGCAGGCGGGTGATTATGTTTCCGTACATTGTCGCAGAGTCGTTGTCAGGTAATCGTTGGTGTTGGTCGAGCGCCCATATTTCACATTTCACCACTGCAATACAGAGAAAGCTAACATAACATCAGCTAACTTAGCTAAATGACACAGTAGCAGAGAAGAGATGGGTTGACGCTTCACCGCGTCACTGGAGTGCTGAAAAAAGTCACGCCCATCACCCAGCGACTAGCCTGGGTTGTTATGTAAGCAATGTCGGCATTAAGCCTTCCTCTGGGAGGAAATCCTGGCCGGAG
>JAOVVB010252254.1:3977-20211 GCA_028570985.1 Heterobranchus longifilis | reverse complement strand
TGGGGTCCATAAACAGTCTTGAATTACATAAATTGTGTATCACTGGAAAGATGAGACTCTTGTGGATTCAATGAGCCCAATTGTATTCATATGTGATGATTTCAGTCCCAACAGTTGCCATTTCATTGTAGTGAGACCATTTTTTAAACTTGACCTCAGTGTATATAAAAAGACTTGTTGTGACCTCGAGGATAATCACAGCCTCGTGAAACTGCACAACAATAAACTAGAGACCTGGGACATTCAGGGGGTTTCGGAGCAATTTCCACAAAATAAGTGCTCGCCATCCGATTCGATTCCTTAGCTCTCACATTGACAACGTTTTCTGCAAGCCTATATACTACAACAGCATAATAGAATTCCCGAAATTCAGTTATGGGTTTTGGTTTTGGTGTTCCACCCCAAGAGTTTTAGTGGTCCCATCTGGCCACCCCAATGAATAATGTCTGGTGACGCCACAGTCCATGTATCTCTCACTGCCCTGAAGCTAGGGTAAGGCATTACCACATAACCTCAGTTTAAAAATATTACTACTATAATCTAAAATGCTGGTCTACGATGTCCTTAATACAACATCTGAGCTGTTTTCCTCCTATAAACGTGATTGTCACTGTCTACATTATGCTCCAAAAGGGGAAAGCCGGGGGTGTCCTTCCAGCGACCTCCTCTAGATTGGATTACAACATGCAGCCACAGAGTAGACACGGACTGATAAACAGAGAAACGGACAAATCCAACAAGCCTCTGTAACAACACAGATAGGAAGGAATTATGGTGACTGGAAGGAACTTCCTCTGTGACAGGACTGACAGGAATACAAAGTCACAACTGTAGGAGTGTGTGTGACTAAATCCAGGAGTTTATCTGTGATGCATGTCATGCATACAAACACACACACCCCTCTAGTGTGTTTGTATTCCTATATATATGGGAGTGACTGAGAGTTTTATTGTACGTGCCCACACTGTCAATGATTTCCTCTATCGTTTGTGATAATCTTCACTCTCCTTATTTCTTCCAATTGCTTCCTCCTCGGCTCTCCTCTCCTCCCTCCAGCATTTCTCCGACTCCGACTGATTCATGATTTCATCACAGCTCTGCGTCTCTGTCAGTCGATTCCTCACAGTCTGCAGCGGAGGTCGATCAGGTAACTCCTCTACAGATGTGTACATGCTATGGTAGATCAGTCATCAGTTTCCGTCTATGACACACTCAGCTTTGTTCGCACGGTGTCGCTAAAACTGATGTAGTAGAGCCTTTTACAGTTTGACAAAGAGGGAAACTGCATTGATGCATTTTCAAGTTAAAGCGATGAATAGTGGCCAGTCAAAAGGCAAGATTTAGATTCTCTAGTCAGCTGCTTAAAGGGGAACTCAGTCGATGTCACACAACAAACTCTGTTTACAGATCAAGCATGACATATCCGAATCTCCGATGGAACTGTCAGTGGTCAAGTTGCATTGTGGGTAATAGGCGGCAGGTTTTGACAAGGGAGGAGAATGTGTGGAATCAAAAACACAATGGCTGTGTCCGAAATGCCATACTATGCCCTACATACTCAATAGGTATACTATCGTTCAACATACTTTTGTGTAAATAAACAGATGTATGGATCTTTTCGGACACACTTTTCTGTAATTTCCACGTGAGCCTCCTTGCCGGTTGGACACGTAACCATGGTAACCCGTGCCAACCTCAGGGTCGTCGCCATAAAGTGTTTAAATTACTCGAAAAAGTAAGCAGCTAATCGAATGATTGCAGGTGACTTTTAATCTGTAGAAATGTAAATTGAAGCGTTAAGGCACTACAGAGCTGCTTTGGTCACTGTCTGTTTGTTATGAACGTTGTCATCACTACCGCATTGCATTGTGGGATATTTATGCCAGTGTAGTGTCCAGTGTTGCATATTATAATATTTCACCGGAAACATGCACATTGCGTACTATTAGTTTCATACTAAGGTTTCAGACATACAAAAAAACTCACATAGTGTTTTAGCATACTAAATAGCATGTTAGCATGGAATTTCGGATGCAACCCAGATCTCTGGTTTTTACAGTCAATCATGAGTCTGATGTTACAGAAGGGCAATGCTTAATTGGTGGTGTACTCTTTTAAAGTAGAAAAGAATCATAAAGTTAACAGACTGACTGTCAGCAATGTTCAGGTACCAGGTACCCAATACCCAGGTTTACCAGGGTGCCAGGGTGAGTGTTTTTGTGAACATTGCTGATGTTTTTCAAATGTTATGTAGTCTCACTTTTAAGTGGCAAGATCCTGTTGTGGAGGCTATTTGGGGTTTTGGTGTGATTGAGCCAGAACTGATAACCTTCCATTGTAATTCATCACTTCTTGTGAACTGAACTTCAGGATTACTCCCACGAAAGACAAACCGACACAACGAGTCTTGTGACTGACCAAGAAAATGTCATGGATTACTACTTTTTCTAACTTCTTTTACCACGTTTTTTTTCCTACAATGTGACCAAGAAGTCATCCACAGCTGTACTATGTATAACTTGTTTCCATACCTCATGATACACCCAGCTCCCCCTGTGCCTGTCACATTGCATCAACACTGCATGACAAAACATACTGAGAAAGAATCGGCTAAGAACAGGTGAGTGTAGTCGTGTGTGCTCTAATCCCCCCTGAGATCTCCAGCAGCCAGCCAACGGCAGCCCTGCACTCTGTCTAGACAGCTGGGGGAGTGTCATTGTTCAGGGTCCTTGCAGTGTGTGTGTGTGTGTGTGTGTGTGTGTTTTGTCTTGTGATTCTGTCAGGCTGTTATCGTTGACATCAGGGGATCCGCCTGCTTTGTTCTATCATGATTAACAGAATGGCACTGTCTGGAGACACAATCTTTATCAGCACCCTTGACTGTCTAGCTGTGTGTGTGTTTGTTTGTGTGCATGCGTGTATGTATATGTGTGTGGTGTGTGTTGATGAAACAATGGCATTCCTGGCACAACCGAGCAGTGTGAAGCTGTCAAACAGCCTCACGACTTTGTTAATCTCTGTCTTTACTAGTAGTCATTTCTGTCTTGGTCTCTGTAAAACCTGTTTCACCACATAACTAGTATTACTCACACCCGTGTGTGTGTGTGTGTGTGTTGTGGAGAATGGTGACACTGCTGCTGACAAATCGGATCTGCCACTGAGGAGTTAATGGGTGAGAACAATCAGCATCAGTGTTCAGCTCTCCGTTAAGACTGAAGAGGCTTATTCAGGAAAAATCAAACCACTGTCTGACCTCTATCATTAAGGAGTCAGGGGTCAAAGGTTAGGCTTCTTGGTGGGGGTAGATGGGTCCAATGTCACTTTGGGGTCGTTGTTGTAATAAGGCTCTGCTGCTTTGCTCAGTTTCAAGGCTTCATATAGCAGGGTTCCTTTTTCCATTTCAAAATTCCAGACTTTCCAGAATTCTTTGTAGATTACATAGAAAAAATAATTTTGTCCTTTGGCTTACAATTGGCGCCTCCCCCATTTTGGAGATATTGAATGATTTCACACAAAGTCTGCATCTAGCTTTCTTTTCCCATTTGGAATCCTTCCAGTCAGGTTTTATATTTGGGATTGTCAAACCAGCCCTTGAAAAACTTGCATAATACCCGTTATGGCTGTCCACACTCAAAAATAATAAGTAAACTAACCACTGCTACTTATACTCCATATTTGTTAGTCTGTTTTATAAATAAGAACCGAAAATGAGTTGGAAAAAAGTAAATTCAATGTTGTTTCTTTGTTGTTTATTCACTGTATCCATGGAAACGGCGATGAACACAGCCACAAAGGTTTCCTTACACAGAAAAGATAGTCCGTTCACTTTTCTGATAACATCACTGCATAACTCATGAATGTTCACAGAAGCTTATTATTTGGTTGTTCGTGACTTTATGTATACATGCAATTCAAAGATATTACTGCATTTTCTTTCAAACTAATTTGGTCACGGGTGTCCAGATTCGGAACTGAATTTTATATTTTAGAAAACAGAATGGGGTAATAGTCTGGAAAAACAAATATTTTTCCATACTTATCCAGACCTGGACATTAGTAAAATCAAATTCCATACTTTTCCATATTGCGAAGGAACACTGATATAGGATTTAGGGAGATTTTTAAAAAGTTCTTCAAGAAAAAGATCCATTAAAGCAGTCACAGTTGACTTTGATTCATTGGCACTGCATGTCTATTCATCATCATCACCCCAAATGAACGTTAAGGACAAGATACTTGCCTACAGGTATATATCCCAGACCCATGTGCTTTTTATAGTAGCAGAAATAGTCTAGATCCTTTCATCCGTTTGAAAAAAACAAAAAACAAATATAATTTGGATGACAATGAGCTGTATTTCTGATACGTTTGAAATACTGATGGTATAGAAAAACTATTTCCACAGTAGTATATTTCCAAGCCCCCAATTTGACTGAATTACTGTACCAACACATAAACAACATTTTTATCTTTGCCCAGTAGCGTTCTTCCTCAAGCTTAAATAAGTCCCAAACAAGCATGCTAACAACAAAGTAGCTTTCATATCCTTGAGAGGGTACAGCTGAAATCTGTTCCTGCACCAGCAGACCTTCAACTGATAAAAGGCGTGATTTAAGATTAACCAGGTGTGTTGTTGGAGGAGAAGATCAAAAATAGTTCGATTTTATTGCCATATTTTGAAGCACTTATTTGTAGTTTTGTATGTTCCTGAGTGAGAACTGCGTATATCATACATTTGTTTTTACAGAAAGGATATGGCATACCGATACTGAGAAACACCACAAAGCAAGACGTGATGCAATGCTATTCTTAGAGGAGCAGCACATCATCAGAGCTAAGTGCAGCAAATATCCGGCATGGGTATTGCAGCAACGTTTTGTTTTGTTGCTGCTTCCTGGTTTCAGAGATCACAGTTAAAGAGAGGTAAAAAAAAAGGCTGAGGTAAAAACTGCATCCCCTACCTTGCTCGGGGATGGGTATCGGAATAAGATGGCAAAGATAGGAGAGAAAGGGGGTGAGAGGGTGATATTCTCCCCCCCCAGGGTAGTATGTAGACAGTCTAGGCTCTATGAATGTTAAATTTGCCTCCTGCCAGACTCACTAAACTCCTCTTTTCCTTTGCCGACTCCATCACTCTCCAGCTCCCTCCTCACCAACTAATTTACATACTTCCTTTCTAATTTAGGATTCACATGTTCGCTCCTTTAACACATTACAGTTTCAACACTTCATCTATTTCGGGCTCTAAAATAGCGGATCCTCGCTTATTTTTGGTCCTGACACTGTTTTGTGTGCCTTTAGAGTATTGCAGCGCTGGCCTAAATTTTCCACAGTGTTCTTTGAAAGCTGAAATGATGCGACTAGAGACATAATGGAGTGTATTCTCATGATGGCAGGGGCTTGAAAGAAAGCAAACACCTCTTTGTCATCCAGCCTCTCACTCCCCATTTCCCTTCCACATGTCCCCTCCATTCCTCCCCTCCTCCTTTATCTCCCTCTCCACGCCCTACTTTCCAATGAGCGCAGTCAGGACGCATGTACAGATGGCCCTGCAGCAGCCTGCTCTCCCAGTGGGAGTTGCTGGCATGGGAGGCTTTTTGGCCCTCTGCCCCTACCATCATCCCCAGTCTCAACAGGAGCCCAAAAGTGTATTGGCGTCCAGACTTGAATGCCGAGGTGCAGGGTCCGAGCCAATCTGGCTGCTGGGCTGCACAGTGACTGCCTGGCACCGCTGACGACAGAGAGAGAGCGCAAAATACCACACATATGTCACCGCACACGCGTTGCAACATCAAACCAGCGCACTACTGTCGGTTAATGGTGTGTGTTTGGGGAGGAGTGGAGCTGCAAACAAATGAGTTCATTGTGTCTTGAGAAAACACATGCATGCACACTTGCACCCACACAGCAGCCAAACACAGGGTTGAGTTACCGCCGAGGCATTCCAGCTCCCCACCCATTCTCTGTGGTACGGGCCTGACAGAGGTTTGGGAATCACACCCAGAGCTCAACAGGGACACACTTCCCAAATTCTTTTTATTGGAATTCCCCTGCAGTGTCTGAGCGGGGTCACGCCGACATCCCGGCACCTGTTCCACACCCGGCAGCTCCATCAATCCCCAAAGTAAAGCTCACTGGGAATTCTCCTCCGTGAACAAGCCACCGTGCACGTGTGTAGCCAGCCATCCTCATTCCTGAGCGAGTTTGGACACAGTTGTGTGCACGTATGTGTTCGGGTTTGTGTGTGCGCTCGCGAAAAGGGCTGAGAGAGCGTATCTAAGTCCAAGTGAAGTCATTCCTTCACTGTGAATACAACCATCTGTCCGACTGTTCTCCAAGAGGTGCGGCCGCAGTTCAGTGTTTTCGAACAAAAACAGAGCGAGATGAAGCAAGATGCAAAGACTATGTTGCATGAGAGAAACTGCACACGTTTACAGGGTTCGTACAGCTTTTTATGAGTAAAATTCAAACACTTTTAAGGTAACTAAACCAAACATTTCCAGACTCTCGAAGCCTTCATCATCACATCTAAATTGTTACTATAAATGCAATTGCGAAAATGTTTACAGAATTCCTTTATACCCACAGCAATCAATATTGTCACTTTATTTTACCAGCTCTTAGGGTTGGGAATTGAAAACCGATTAGAACCGATTAGAACCGATAGCAAATTGCCAAGAACCGGGTACCTGTTAAAAAATTAGAACCATTTAGAATCTAACTAACTTTAAATTGACTTATTTTAATGAAACAATAAAAGTCAAAGTAAGCTCTGAAAAGAATAAAGATATTTTAGAATCAGAATCGATAAAATTCAAACCATACCCAACCCTACCAGCTCTTAATATTAGGTTTGATTGTATGTTTTGATCATGATTATTTACATTTAATGCTTGCTAATTTCTAGAGTAAAAATAAACTTTCCTTTTTTTAATCTTTAATGGTGTCAAGGAACAGACCGTCTTTAAATCATTTAAAAAACTATTCACGTTTGCATAGAACAGCGAGTACAGCAAATATCTGTATCAAACAACAAAAAGGATCAAATGAACAAAATGATTAATAGAATATTTACATTAGAAAAGTTTAGTGCTCTTGGCAACTCATTTAGTTCTTTTATTTTCTCCGCTCTCTCTCTCTTCTAACCTTGAAAACATAACAGTTAAAATCAAGCATTTCCTAATCTTTCAAGACTTTGTACAAACCCTGCTTTTAATCCCTTAAATCAAACTATTACCTGCATGCTAATATTTACATTTAGATGGAATCGTGATCAGCATTACCCAACAGACCATCAGCCTGAGAGAAGGTCTGTGCTTTTGAGAGCAACTTTTTAAGGTTTGAGCACCATTATCCACTGACTTCTCTTTCAAACCACTTCACACGTGTGCAAAAAAAATACACTTCTGAATCTATTTCCCATGTTTGGAGTGGATGGAAATGGTGTTCTGAAATGAATTGAAGGTCTGTGACATGTGATGAGCCTGGGCAATCTATCATGTTACTTAGAGATAATTAAAGCTGAGCACAGATTGGCTTTTAGTGGGCTCGTAGCACGCGCCTGAGCCTCGAGTGCCCTAAATCTGTCATTCACAATGGTTATAATACTTTAAAAAACAGTCATGTATTATTCATAATATTCCAATTCACAACCACCCTTTGGTGCTTTGCTCCTTTGAGGGGAATCGGACAAGAGTGATTTTGTCTCTGTCCTAAACAGGCATAATTTTGCCTCAAGTGCCACTTATGAGGAATTACCAGCTCAGCAAGTGAATGGAAGAATATGAGAAGAGGAAACAGAGAGGAGTGATTGAGAGCACCCAGAAAGAAAAGATGAATGAAACAATGCCTAAGTGCATCTACCTCTATAGTCCTTTAAGCACTTTTTAAAATTAGACTGTTCAGCCAAACACTCAGCATTGTATTACTCTCAATCAAAACTGCACAACAACCGCCGCAAACTAATGAGCGAGACGGTGACAGATGCAAATCTAATAACCAGACGTTACTAATTTCATCACGGCTGTCTCTTTCCCTGTTAAAGTACATCTATCTGCTCATTACCACCAGCACGGGCAGAGGCCATGCGGCGTGCCACCGCTGATGTATGATGTCGAAGTGTACTAATTAGTGTTGGGAGATTGCATGCTGGTCTGTACATAACTCATGCCTCGTGTATTTTGATATGATTAGAGACAAACAGAGGTCAGACTACGTGCTTCATTAATCCACAACAATTTGTTTCATGTTGCTTTCAAATCTCAGTATCAAATTTTTGTGTCTTTCTGAAATAACACTCTTATAGACTTGATTCTTGAGCTGGTTCATTCACACACTGAAATATTTTCACGACGAATTCACACTTTTCCTGAGTGGACTTCTATTTGTGACGAGTGGTTCTATCAATTACAGCAACAGTGTGCCACCACAGCAGCCTGGTGTTCATTGATTATCAGGGGAATGCCCAGTTGGCATGATGGTGTTATCGATATTAAGAAAGGGATTTTACCGACACATTTTGTATATTGAATGCTGAAATTATCACCCTATTTTTTAAGTTTAAGAATGTCATTAACATAGAAAATGATGGTTCAGACCGAATGTATGAGTTTCTTATACACCTGGAGTTTACAAAAATACTACTACCAAATAGATAGTTTTCAATGCTAGTGCGGATACATGAGTTTCAGTACAAATATCAAAATGTCAGTACTTGTATGTACTGGAGTTATTTTTACATTCACTCTCACCAAAACACATTGCATGTATCCTTGAGGTCTAACAAACGTACTGAATGCATTTCTTTCCTCATAAAGCATCTGCTGAACACTGATGTTTAAAGTATTTTAAATGCTACATTGTATATAAATGTGTACTAGCTTGTGTTCTTATTCATTCATTCTCTGCGTGTTTCAGCCACAGCACTACTACCGGTCAAAAACTCTATACCTCTAATTTAAAAAATATTAATGAAATAATAAATACATTTAAATTAACAAAACTGGGGAAAAAAATTTTTTTTCAATCAGAAACTACCTGATCCCCAGGTATGCAGAAGCTCCAACTAAATTCTGATAAAACATACTGTTCATGTAATAGGGTAAAAATGTAATTACTTGGAGCCTATATCTGATGGAGTAATCTATATGCTCACTCCTGTGGGTTATGGAACACACCAGGGATCTAATCATATTATATTGCTTTTTTGACCCAGCCAATCCATAGAAGCAGACTGTCAATAACAGCCCATATGACAGCATGCAGGCCATGTGTGGAGGCAGCTAAGTCCGGCTCTGGGGAGCGCAGAGCGTTTCCATGGAGTCAAGGCTCCTATTGGGAGGTAATTAAGATGCCTGTTGAGTCCCCACTTTGACACTCCCTCTTCTCTCTTTTATTCCATCAAAACCCCTTGTTCCTCCCCCCCTCTCCCTCTCTCTCTCCTGCGCTGCTGTGATAGAGCAGCCGACTGTGACAGAGCGATTCCACACGTGAACCCTGTGTGCCTCGGCCTGTCAGCGAGATCACTCCCATCATCCCCGTGTCGGTGGCAAAGATGCCGAGTAGCCAGAGGACATCCGAAGGCCTGTCAGGTGCACAGGCCATCATGATGTTCTGACCCGTTTTTCAATCGAGCTCCTGTCGAGCCGAGGAGCCGTTTATGTAAGGTGGGAAAAAAAAAAATATATATATACAAGACAATCCAGTGGCACTGGAGAAAGTAACTTTTGGAATTTCCTTATTTAGCAGGAAAATTGAAATGATCCATGAATAGAAATGAACATGTACAGGAGTTTCCATTCTATCTATTTTGCTTCCTTTTATTATGTACTTCCCCTTGCTCTAAATTTAAAAATGTCTTAGTTTCAGCTAAAAATGAAGAAGAACAAAAGACTGACTGATTATTCACACATCCACCTAACACAGCAGGGTGTGTGTGTGTGTGTGTGGGTTCAAGCTTACCCCAGCAGTGAGTGATAATTTAATAAAAATAAATACAATTTAAAAACAAAGTTTGATCATGTGTTTTTAACAATCAAACTGGAATTCATCAAGTAACAGAATTGCCAGTAGGGTTTTGTAGAGGATTCCTGTTTTGACTGCTCCACCACAGGGCAGTAGTGGAATTCTGTCATGTCTGCAGAGTAGAATAGCGTGTGATCTATGAATCCTCTGAACACACACACACACACACACACACAGCCATAAACCTTGCGGTGGTGATAAACCTGTCATTGCTACGAGACTAACAGCCACTGTGTTTACCTCCCTGTCGACCCCAGACAGACCCTGCCCTCCTCTCTCTCTCTCCACAAACACACACTCACAATGACTGGCCTCACTCTCTGGGAACTTGCCTCTCTCAATCTCACGATGCCCTCATTAACAGCACACCTGTTATTCTCAGCAGACTTGGCCTGAATTGGAGGGAACATGTGCTGTAGTCTGTCTGTACCTGCAGACTTGTGACCGGCAACTTCTGACAGACCCCTGCTCGGGTGACTCATGCCTGTACAACACGTATCTACTGTACTGAGCAAGATGTCATTTAAATTCGAAACCATTCCATCGCCAAAGTCAGCAGGGCTTTACGGGAACCGCAGCTCGACTGATTGGATGAAACCCGAAGAAGAGGTGGAATAAAGAGCGGCACGGGATCTTGATCGCTGCACGACAAAGTCAAAGGGTGCTGATGATGGTTCGAAATAATTCAGTGATTATCTCATGCAAGACTGGAGAGAATCAAAGGATTGATTTACAGCATTTTTGTCATTTCACAAAAGAAGCTCTCGTTCAACAAGCACGACACAGAAGAAAAAAATGTTTGTTTTTCCCTCCCTCTGGGCACACAGAAGCACATACTGCCAGTGAAGGTGAGAGTGAGCAAATACACAGTTCCCATGGTCGCATCCTAAACAGGGGGAGTGGGGGAAGTAAAGACGAAGCTGGGCATGTGTTAGGAAAGACGTGAGAGGAGCTGCTACTGCCTCTGGGAGCTCCATGCTGGGAGGTGCAGCTGGGCTGATGAGGGGTGGAGGAGACCAACAAGAGCTGAGGGTGTGGGAGCAGAAGTGCCTTAACTGGTAATATCAACAGCTAGAATTTCTCCCCACCCTAACTGGTTTCTGACAGAGCCAGTCTCACTTTCATGCACCTCAAATGCAGTAAGCTGCAAGAGACAGATAACAAATCCTTGTGGTTTGTATTGGTAAGCTGTGCAAGCTGCTGCATCGCCTTTGGGTGAAAAGGCTGCTTGGATGCTTTAGTGGATGATGCTGATTTTTTTTTTTTTTCCTTCCAAGGAAAATAGAGTAAAAAAAAAATGTCAACAGTGCTACACCTGTTCCTCTTAGGAAAAATAACAAATACTATACACTTAAATGTACATGTGCAGAGACAGAATTGATAAAGAGAGCCAAATCATAGAGGCTTTACTCCCACATTGATACACGTTAATAATTACACAAAATGAGATAAGCTTTGCACCATGTAGCCACAACAGTAGCCTACATGTGGCATTTGTCCGACTTTGTTTTCAATGCTATCGACTACTACAATATCATCTCTCGACATATCCAGTATTCTCTCCTGTAAATGTGTCAGAGGCAGAAGACGCAGTGACTCCAGCTCCTAAACTGAGCCGGATCCCCTCACACGCCCTGCACACAGACCTGCACACCGCTGACTCACGCCACAGACTCTGATCGTAGTAAAGTGATGCAAGCATCACACGATAAGGAATTATGATGTCATCGCAGTCTGTTGCTCGTAAAGTTCGAACTGTGACGACACAGTGTTCTAGAAACAGTAAATAGAACGTATGCGTGGAAGGCACGCTCACAAATTCACATACACACAAACGCAGGCACGCGCACAGGCTGTGGGCGTGAGCGCAATCTCAATATGCTAATATGACAGTATTGGGGAAACCTTGCTTTGTATACGCTACTTACCAGCACTACACTTTGATCCCCATCTTTGATCCGACTTGTATCCGATGTCAAATCAATAACACTGCCGCTCCAGATATTCCCAAAATTAATTACAAAACAGCCTGTTCACAACTGTGGCATCAGTGGGAGAAGTAGAGCCGGACTCCAGAGGTGCAGTCTGATTGGTGCAAGTGAGGCAAATGTCTGTTGATAGCTTGTTAAATGTCCTGGCTCAGGTTTCCACCGGTGAACAGCGGGCACAGACGGAGAGCTGACGCCGTGAAAAGTGCGTCCCTGAAGGCGTGGCGACCGTCCTGTCCTGCGCCACGGAGACACGGGGGACCGCACAGCACATCAACACGTCCTCGGAGCAAGTGATAAGACGGAGGAGACGAGAGGGAACTACTCGCACACCGGTCAAGTAGGCAAAAATTACGTAGCTTCCGCTTTCGCTTTTCAAAATAAGACGTTCATTAAAGAACGGGTTGCAGTTTATTTTATGGGTGGTACAAGCATACCAAGAAGGCCTGATTGTGGATCCAAAGACAAGAAAAAGGAGCTTTAAGCCTCCATTGACACCACACACATCAAAATCAATTGCATCTTTTCACCTTCAAGTTAACAAATCAAACATGATTTATGTGGATATATGCATCATGGTAGCACTAGTTTTTGACAAGATTATTATAGGGACCATTTGCTTTTGTAATTTTTGTTTCATTTAAAACTGTAGCCTAATTTGTAGTACATAAATCAAATTTTTAACATTTGAAGTTACAGCACACACAGTGAAGCTGAGGTTTTTGGGGCCAGGAATAGAACAACTATCACTATTTCTCATATAGACAATTTTTCAGTGTATTTGTAACTTCGGTCAGTGCTGAAATTGGTATAATTAATATTATGTGTAATATCTTGCAGCTTTTATTTTGAAGGAAAATCTATTTCCGGTCGCTTACTGTATCTGATTTGATGCTGCTGCGGGCAAGCAAGCAGTGGTAGGCTCTCTCTCTCTCTCAAGTTTCTACACACACGCACGCACACACGCGCGCGCACACACACACACACACACACACACACACACACGCACACACACACACACAGTCCCAGCGCTCTGATGCCTCAGGCACTCTCTCATTTCACAGAGACTATAGATTGTATCCTTGTTTCACCTGACAGACTATTTAACAATTTAATAATTAAAGAAAATGAAAATAGATCAGAAATGTTCTGTATACTGAGCAATTACATGTATTGGGGCATGTCGGTCATTAAGGTTGTGAAAAATGCAGACAATATGTTCACCGGTGGGCCTTTGATTTCAAAGCCAATCACAGGCAGAACAAGGATGTTAATTTATTATTCAAAAGTGTTAATTGGTTGGCTAATGAGTCAAGCCCCAGACCAGAGAGGTTATCCAGACAGTTGTGGGCAGATTACAAGAAACAATAAATAATGTTTTCATTTATAATCCCCAGGCAAACCCTCTTCCATGAGTGACACTCGCTAACCGTGACCCCTGAACGAAAGTGCCAACTCTGAATATGGAAATGAGACTCTGACATTAAGAGCCAGGCTGTATTTCCATTAAAGCCATAGTTAATTATTAGCATTCAAACATCAATGAAGCACTGTCCAAAATGTCCCTACTGAGTGGAGATGAGAAGCTGGAATAATGGGTTAAGGGAGTGGGGTATTGCCTGGTGTTACCCTGGCTGCTACTGTCATCATGTTTTCTGGCAAAGGTTGAGATGTAAGTTATTGGAGGGGGGTAATTAATTTGAAGGGAAATGTTGTAGAGAAAGAGAGGGAGAGACATACAGGGAGAGAAATAATTAAGCGGATGAGATGCAGAGTGGTAAAGGTCCTTGTCGGGCCATGAGGGGCTGTGTGTGAGCTGCTGTCCCCCGAGCTTTGATGCCTGCTGCTGGGCCCTCTGGGTGAGGGAGAGGATGGGTCTGACATTGCAGCAGAGGACAGAGATAAAACACTCTCTCTCTTATATACACACACACACACATAGGCGCTGACGCAGGTGTAGAGGGTCCTGCTACAGTGAGTGGTTAGAATTAACCAGCATGTATGCTATTTCACTCTAGTACTCATCCTCAAACAAACACAAACTCATACTTGTTTTTGTCACTTGTAATGAGACTACAGCTTTTGTGGAAATTGAGAATTTTGAAATCGTCTGCAGTGTTTTTGCAGAATTGTCCAGCAGTCGCCAGAATAAAATGTTGGCATTGTACATTTCTGCAAACCACGGAAATGTGTACATTTCAAATCATATCATATCAACATTTCTAAAGTGACGTAGTTCAGATCACGTATATGAGCTGAATTTCTCATCAGGGGACGGTGGATGGTGTGTAACCTGGGCGAGGCGGCTGCCAAGAAGCAGACAGCAGCAGACCACTGCTCAAGACCAACAAAACCGTGTGTTTTTTTTAACAAGATGTCAGGACATTTCTAGCTGTGGTTCTGGTGACAAAAAGCCAAAATTGTCTTTTTCCTAACCCCAGCCAAGTGGTTTGTGTACCTACCACACGTTAATTACATCCTTGATACAACATAAAATAAAAACTAAAAACATAAAGAAACGAAAAGTTTCAAAACACAAAATGAGAACGAGAAGATCAGATGATCAGACAGGTTGTTAACAAGTTGACAGTATGGCTAAATTATCGAATAATTCATCTGGGGGTTTATTTATGGACATCGAACGACATGTGTTTCTTGCCCTGTTGGACTTTTTATAGATCCCAAATCGCAGCAGCTAACTTGATGCGAACAATGTCATCATAATTGATAGAAATTATTGGCAAACTGACAAAAAAAGATGCTATATATAATAAACCTTTAACTGCCAAATGCCTGACCCCAACTCTTAACCAAAAAACAAAAGTCCTAATGTCAAAGCTTGTGATGACCATGTGCTTTTCCCCAGATGGAAGGGTGATTCCCCACAGTGTGTGTGTGTGTGTGTGTGTGTGTGTGTGTGTGTGTGAACAGACGTGAATAACACAAGTACACAGAATGATTCAGCCAGCATATGAGGGAGCACGTGGAAAACTTGAAATATGTGCGAGCTGCTGAGGTTAGTTTGTTTATGAGGATGTTTGTCAGTCTTTCAGTCATTCACTCACTTACTCTGCGTCTCTAATCTCCACCAGTCTCTTAGGTTACTTCCCCTTGAACAGAAGTCTCAGCTAATGATTACACAACAGAGCGTTGTGGTGCCTCCGCACATGTGAGAAGGGCTCTTGTTATAGTTTCCAAACAGCTTTTCTAGAATCGCAGAGGAAGCAGGCAGAGGCACATTCAAATGTTTCACGTCGCCTCTGCTCCCCTCTCTCCCCTCGCAGGCTCACATTATACAGTGGAGGTGTTGCAACAGTATCACTGACGGATGCTGATTGCAGTTTTCACACATCCAATGTCTCAAAGTTTGTTTGCTGTTTGCCCCCTCTTTTTTTTCGAAATCATTTGCATGCAGTATATAACACCCACATTGCACCTTTATCAAAAGCTGTTGCTTGGTCCCGGCACGAGGGAACAACATCCCAGAGAAGTGGTGTTAATGAACTTGACAGTTACAGATTAAATCATGCCCTGTGTCTAGGTGAGAATGCAGTGTTCACAAATATAGTCTTCGCAGAAACTGCAGCTTTGCAAACGTATTAGCACAATGCTAAAAAGAAAAACATTTTAGAAATATGGCTGTGCAAATTCCTTTCAGTTAGCTTAGCTCAGACACAGTATGTAACAACAGCAGTGGAGGTGACCTTGCAGAAATTTAATTTGTTACATGCAGGTGTCTCCTGACTGACCCAAAGCCTCAAAATCTTTCTCCAGAAAGCACAGTCATTATTTTCTTCTAGAACCTGTCCTCTCTTTTTCCTCTGCTGTGTCTCTGACTTCCAGTTGCTCTTTAGTGTTTCTGTCTTTTTCGCTCTCCCCTCCTCTCTCCCTCTGTCTTTTTCGCTCTCCCCTCCTCTCTCCCTCTGTCTTTTTCAAACAGCCTTGTTTCCTTGGCTCTCCTGCAGGGCTCAACATGCCTTGCCACAGGCATACTCATTATTTATGCCACTTAAAATGTACCAAAACAACATGAAATTGCTTTTGCATCCTTTTTATAAATATAAACCACTTGTAAATGAGGATAGATTCTACTAAATAAATTAGGTTTTCAATCTAATGCTACAAACACATTCTGCTGTGTAGTCAGACCCTGTCAATGCAACGTGATCTCATGGGAAAGCGCATGAATAAGCAGGCCACTTTCCGGCATGTTTGGCGTGTCA